>CAXIVR010001136.1:0-84406 GCA_964035755.1 Teleogryllus oceanicus
TTAAGCCGGGCCGCACACAGTTGAAGAAGCCGCCCCCGAGTGACGTCAGCGGGCGTTACCCCCCCCTGGTGACCGAAGAGACAGCTGGTGCAAACCAGCCGGCCCCGGCTGCGCGCGGCCGTCACGCCCGAGCAGGCGGGTGAGTCAGCCCCCCCCTGCTCCACAGCTAGTGCGGGCCGTTAGCCTGCCTACTAAAAGGGGGCTCGATTCAACCAAGAGACGGCGGTGGCAGTATTAGTGAGCGTATCTTGGCGAGTGTTTTGGTGTTTGAAGGGGGGAGACGATTACACAACGACAGTGCCGGGGTGGAAGCGATTACGCAACGACATGGCTCGTCGGACCACATGACGGATGTCTGCCGTAGTTGCCGGACGAAACGTCTGGAAATATTTTCCAAATGAACCAGGGCCCCTTCGCGGACAAATCTTTGACTACAACTCCGGCCGTAAAGCCACATTTTTTAAAAAATTTCTTACTGACCCAATGCAGTTTTAATTTTCAGAGGTTTACTTCAATTTCTTCGCAGGATGTGGTAGATTAATATCCAAACTGGTGAAATTTGAAATTCCCAAAAAATTCTGTATGCTTTAAGTAGTCTTTTCCTATACTGTCAAAGGAAAATTAAAAGCAGCTATAGGAAGATTAAAAAGCTAATTTTTCTGAAGTTCACAGGAAAGAAGTATTGTAGAATGTTGTGTCCTTCACAAAACTTTGTTTTGGATCTTGTTTTCAGGATCTTAATCTAAAACACTGTAAATGGACTGTGGTGATGTACTATCTCACGAAAGAAAGTATCAAAAAACTCAAAATAATTGAGCAATGGAGAAGGCATTATTTTACATTATGATTTGCATACAATTACATAATTAACTAAGGTAGGCACATGAATGTAGAAAGTTCCTTTAACGGCAATCTTCCTCAATTGTTATCATTGACGTGATCAATATTTATATAATTGTATTCTTGTGTTTTTGAAAAGCAGAAAATTGTAATGAGAAAGGATCGTTTATTTTTGGTCTCCCTTTATGTTTTGCGGGGCCATCTAGATGAATTTTTTAATTTACTCCTTCTTTCTCCTACCACACGCAGTATTGAAATGTAACTAGGGAAATTGATTTCCCCAGAAAAACTCTTATTGCCGGGGGTTGGTGCAAAAGTGGATAAATCCCGTTCTAAATTTAGAAAAATAAATCCTCGAACACGTGGTTACGCCAGAATCAAATTTTGAGAGTCTTTATACAGAAAAATTGATGGTAAAACGTCTGTGTCACCTTTTTCGTTATCAGGGCCCTGTAATGTTTTTCTCAAAATTGGGCCCCTTTTCGTGCAGCTTACCCTAACTTCTCTCTACTGTGTATGCATAATGAAAAAATTGCTAGCTTTCAGGAATATCAGATCAGAAAACAACGGCATTTCGCGCGACGTATCCAGCTGAATTTCTACAAAATACGTCTATTGTTGGGACGCGGCTTAGTTGTATGAAGGCTGTCTAACATAAAATTTGTGTTTATTTCTTTGAAAATTTAGTTTTGCACCAAATGTTCTACGATATGTAATTAGTATACAAAAAAAATGACTGAATGGGTTCGGAAAAAATGGTATAATGTTTGTTGTGACTGCCGCGCGCTTCCGCAAGTCCCTCCGAGCCAGTAATGGGGACGCGTGCGGGCCTACCAGAATGGGGGCGAGACTCGCCGCCGTCCTCGGCCGGGCCGATCGCGAGCCGCGGCCCCAAGGGTTTGCGGGCCCCTCGCAGCAAGCGGCAAGTCGTCAGGATCCAGTCAGCGAGGGGGCAAACGGGTAGGCGCACGGGAGCAGCGAGAGGCCGTGGCTGTAGACCTAGCCCTTTTTTTCTACGCCGTGGGGACGGCGTGACGCCCGGCCCGTGGAGCGCGGGCCCAGAGCCTGTGGCGCATGCATCGTCGCAGCGGTTGTACCCAAGACGGGACGTCAGCCGGAAAGGCAAACAGGGGGGAAATATTGTATCAAGAGAATCTGCCTTGTATAAAAAGGATAAATAAATAATCTTTTACAAACACCGTGTATTGTGGATATAACATAGTTATTTACGATAGTGTCGTAATACATCTGAATAAAATAAGAGATTAGAAAATTGCCAAACGAGGCCGTCAGGCCGAGTTTTGTAACCAATTGAGTATTGTAATCAGATGTTACGACACGAATATCGTACAACGTTTTATACACTTTGTAACAATGTTAGATTTAAGATTAAAATTTTCATATAGTATTCAATTTTTTCCCTTTAAGTGGTGACACTGTTCGTAACAAGGAGAACAATTGAAACGCGCATGGTGTACACATTGACAACATGAGCGAATGCAGTTCAGACTCCGAAATAGAAATAGCAGCAAATGCTGCTATAGATTCTTTGTTACCATACAAATAATGAAACCACCAAGAAATATGAGCGTGAGTACTCAATTGTTAAGGATTGGTGTGAAAACAAAAACGTTCATTGCATATCAGAAAAAGTTTTAATGGCTTACTTTTCCGGCAAGTCAGAAAAGGATATAACATAGTTATATCTTCGAGTTGTCTTTGGACCCACTTTTCTATGCTGAAGAGTACTTTATTAGTTAAGGATAATATTGATAAAAGTAAGTTTACCCAGTTGTTAGCATTTTTAAAAAGGAAAAGTGAAGGATATAAAACAAAAGTCAAAGATATTTTCAAAAGAAGTTCATAAAGTTTTAATTGAACTGACGATAATTCTTTGCAGATGAAGGTGACTTAATAATTGGTATATTATTATATGGGTGTATCGTGGCACGATCTTAAAACTGTCATGAAGTTGCCCAGCATTTAGAGTCTAAAAATCAAAGATCCCTTGCCAAATATTTCTTCTGGCCGAATTGTTAAAAGGATATTAAAAACTATGTGCGTAGTTGCGACAGTTGCCAGCGAATGGGAAACTGCGGCGAAAAACTTCGCGCACGCAAATTGTTCCAATAACGGGCGGGCTTCGAGAAAGTGAATGCCGACGCGTGGCCCATTTCCAGAATCTGTCACCGGAAACAAGTATATTTTAACGGCGATGTGTTTAGCCACGAGTATCCGAGGCTATTCCGATGGGAACCTAACTTCGGTCACTGTGATTGAGGCATTACTAGACTTATTCAGTAAAATGGATTTCCACGCGAATTGCAGATCGACCAGGCACCTGCCACAAGTGCTTGACAGCGGAATTGCCGAGCGTTTGGCAAAACTGGTGAGAAGTTCGTCGTATTACCCCCAATCAAACGCAGTCGAAAGATGCATCGAACTACGAACCGGCTTATGAAGGTTCTGTGTTTGGAGGCAGGGACTGATTGGGAATGCCAACTTCCCGCTATTATGTTCGCTTGCGCACGAGTGTGCACAATCATTAGGTTTGTCTCCTGCTGAATTGGCGTACGGGAAAAATATCCTATCCATGACACTTCTTTATAAAAGGCTTGCGGGAACTGCGGAAGGCAAAAAGAAAATTGTGAGTTGAGTACGTATTCAAATTAATCAATCGTTTGAAACCCGTGACCTAGCTCACAATAGCAACAAAGCTGCCGAAGAACAGCAGAAACGTAAAGTGTGTATGACCGGAAGGCGTCTCACGTACTTCGAGATAGGAACTAAGGTGTTGGTTCTCCCCTAACAGGACGCGGAAGATCGCGGTTCATGGATAGGCCGGGCGGACCCGCGAAAATTTCAGAGCATAAAATGTGGTCCGATGCCGGGCGGAAGGAACCCGCGTCTATCACATTAACATGCTAAAAGATACCACCAGCGGACGAGACTTGAATGTACTTGGTTCTACGACTGTGACAGACGCAGGTGACGAAGACTCGCTAGATCGCATCGCTTGTTGGATTGTAGCGTTGACTTTGACGCGGAAGAAATGCGGGACTGAGGTCGAACCTGAGTTTCGCGACGCTCTGAAAACGGTCATTTGAAAATACAGGTCTATATTTGGGGGAAACCGAATTGCAGATATCACTACTTGGATATCAATTAACTGATAAAACCAAGTGGTTCGAAGCGTACCTACCGTACATCGCCGAAGCAGGCTAAGATATTACGGGAAAACGATAAAATGCTTCGCGACAACATCATTGTGGGGGCGGAGAGTGATTATACGTCCCCATGATATTGGTTTAAGCACCGGGCAGAAACAACGGCCTGTTTTCGACTATAGGCGCCTCAACAAATTAAGACCGAATACTTTCCGTTCCCCAAACCCCGAAGAACGGATAGAACAGGGTTTGCGGCAGCTAAGATTATAAGTGTACTGGACCTTTGTAAATGTTTTTGGCAGATTGGCCATACGGAAAGGGCGCAAAGGTATTCCGCGTTCGTGACCAGTTTCGGCACGTACCCGGGCCGGTTTCCTTTCGGAATAAAAAACGGTCCCTATCCCAAAGTTGTATTATGGGCACCTTATTGAATAAATGCCAGAATTCGCGGTACCGTACCTTGATAACGCGGTTTTCAGTAACCCAAAAACACATTCGACACCTAGATACGGTCTTTCGTATTTAAAATCCCCAAAAATTTTTTCGTATTTAAAATCCGCCATTTTGCAGCCGCGGTGTTTGTTTGCGCGGCTAATGTAAAATAACTTTGATACGTAGTCGGTAACGGGAAATTGTGGCCGGCCGAAGCCAAATACAAGCAATCCCGAACTTTCCCAGACCAGAGTCAAAGAAACAAGTGCGTTCTTTGCTCTGTTTGGTAGAAAAACTATCGACCTTGATACTAGGGGTTTTCGGAAAAAAGGCGGCATGACAGATGCCTGCGGGACGCGAGCGCCGGGAAGTCGTCTGGACGAGGCATGCGAAACGTCTTACAACGAGCTGCGACAAGCTCTCCCGTGAAAAAACAGCGGTATATGCACCTGATTATAACAAAAGGGAATTTCGAGTTCAGGCAGATGCTTTCGGAGAGCTTAGGCGTGGTTCTCTACCAGTAAATGACGAGGAGTAGAAACCCGTCGTTTTCTAAGCCGTAAAGTAAATGATCCGAAATTAATTATAGCACCACAGAACAAGTGTTTAGCGCTGATTTGGGGTTGGATAAACTTAAGATTTATCTCGACGGGGAAGGCCACAATTCAGGTCAAAACCGACCACAATCCGTTGGTCTGGTTGCGTAATACGGGCCGGGAAAAACCCCAGATTATTACTCTGGTCCCTTTAATCCAGCACCTGATTTACGAAACATGCACAACAAGGGCTCAGAAAATGTTAATGCACATGCGCTTAGTGGCATGTTTGATGATTTAATTGATCCACCAGCGAGAATAGGAATACACACGTTCATGACATGTATAAATGTCAATGAAATTCAAAGTAAATAATTTTATTAATTGAAGGGTAAAATTGTTTTGTTATTTTTTTTTTATATGTAGTGTAACCGCTTGTCGTCGGCTACATTTATGACCAACAAAAATAGAAGCGATAATCCCCGACATCTCCTACACGTAGTTTCTATAGTGGTGAAGAGATGGGTCAGCCAGGAAAAGATTTCGAACGACTCAGACTATACCCAATCAGAAACTTTTGTGGAAATACGGACGCGGCATGAACTGTGCCCGGAAGACTCGTTTTCTTTTTTTTTTCGAGTCGCCAAAGGTGAACGGAAGGCTACAGGTACACCACACAGTCGACGGGGGACACGCGGAAGATGCCGGAATGTAAAGCTTTAATAAAGGTGAATGCCTGAACATCTTTCATGGAATTACTTACTGTGAAATGTCACAGATTACATGAAATTTAAAATAAAATAAACAAGAATGCAACGAAGGGAAAGAACGACAGTGGTAGTAGATCAAATGAATTTGTAAAACCGTTGCTGCATTCGTTGCTAAAAAATGGAGGATTCTTGGAACATAGGACATTTTTTTTTCTTTGTTACGCTTTTATTTTATTTTATTTTTTTTTTGGAATTTCTTTTTGAAACCCTTTTATAAATTTAGAAATTCTTAGAAGTATGGTTTACCCAACAACTAGCTTGACTTTGCTACACGAAGTCATAACGGGTTTCGGACTCGCATTTGATGCGACCATCGCCTCTGTGAAAGCTTTGGGAAAACTTTGCTGAACAACAGGAGACTGCGCTCGGAAATATTCCGATTTCGACGCGAAGGCAGCGCACGGACCGTTGCAGAAGAACGACGACCTTGAGGCGTGAGCATCGCTCGACAGCCGACTACACAGCGCCCGGACCAGCAGAATTCGCCGGTCGTGAGTCACACAAAAACAGAAGAACATTCATTAAATTTTAGTCTGGAAACTTCTAAGATAGAATTATAATTGTACTAGCTAAAACGTTGCAATGTGAGCTTCTCAATAACAGACGTTGATCGGGCAAGTTTCATTGAACATTGGTCTTGCTAGCCAGTAAATTCATTTCTTTTCTACAGTCTAAGGGAATCAGATCAGAGTAATCCTTGTGTTTAATGATAAAAATTGTTCTTGTACATAATCATTTATCTAGATTCATATCTAATTGATTTAATGCTGTTTTAAACCATTTAAGAGAAATTGCCGTGAAATTTTGAACAGGGTGAAAGCGTTCAATTATTTCTTTTAAAGTATTACTTCATGGACAGCCAAAAGACGTTATAAAACAAAATTTCACTGAAAGGTTACTAGAAACCGAAAGTCAAATGTGAATATTAAGTGTAACATTATTGATTTAAAAGGTATTAGAGGGAAATTTTTGGGATTGTTTGTATGTATTTTTGCAGGATGAGTATTTGAACTGTGATTTGTGTGTCTCATAAGTGATATTTTTGTGAAGTGTACATATGTATTTGTTGCTTGTTTCTTGTAAACGGGGGTCAAAGTTATTATCCTTTAGTGAAAACTGCAGTTTAAAGGTGGGAACTAGCTACCATAGTTTAAAAAAAACTGAAAAACATGGGGGATATGTAACTCCATTGTACAGAAATTTCATTCGTTAGAATACATTTATTTTTTTTAAAACTAAAAAATTGTTTTTTTTATTTGATCATTAGTTTGAAAAAACAAACCACCAGCGATGGAATTTTATCCATTAATTAAAATTTTTCCCCAGGGGTTGCATGACGGTGTAACCACACGTCACGAAAAAAAATAAATAATGATTTTTTTATAACTTCCAAAATTTTACCAATCAGGAGGTAGGTACGTAAATTTTTAAGTAGATACATACATGTGCCAAAAATTCAGTTAAGAACGGCACATGATGTATATAACAAAAATCTTTAATTATTATGTAATACCAATGCAAGGTAAATGTTTTATATTTTATTTTTCGGGTTTCTTTAATTCAAGATGCGTCAAAATCTTATGTATATGGGTTTAATGTTTAAATATAAATGGCAACATAGCTTAGGTAAAAAGGGGGGGGGACACCCCACAGATTTTTTTAAATATTTCGATTAAATGGTAACTGGCGTACTACCAATCGGGGGTAGGTACGTGACAATACCCGGGAAAAAAAAAGGATTCAACGCGGGGTTTCCTGATGTTCGCGGATGATTTTGCATATTATGCGAAATCGGCGAACGTCAGGCAGTGGGTTTAGGTACTTAAGTGACTTCTCCCCGCCCTTCCTGAATGGCTGTTGGAAACGACTCGCCCCAACCTCGATAAATGCTCGCCGTCAACTTCATAAAAAAGAGGGGGGCGAGAGTGCGGGCGCTTTTTCCGCTGCGCCCCACATCGTTTAAAGGGCCCACCTGCCCGGCACCCCCGGGAAACGCTGACGTGTTCGGGTTCTGGGGGGCGACGTCAGTTCCGGGGGAAACTTCAGCGGCGGGCGGAGACGGCGCTCGAGGGGGGGCGCTGAGGGTCCGCATCGCGCATCCTGCGCGAGACCCGCGGGGGGCGGCGAAAAACCGGGGGCACAGGGCCTTCCACAGAAGAAAAGCCCCAACGTCGCCTTCACTTTCCCGCATTTTACCCCCCGGTTCTCGAACTGTGCGACGCAGGGAAACCCCAGCGCGTGGGAGGCGGAGCCGCCCTGATCCGGAAACCACGTGGGAGGGTAAAAGCGCCCCCCCGGCCTGGGCCGCCAGAATCTCCAAAGGTGGCGCCACGGACGCCTGGGAAATCGGCGCCGTGGCGAAAAGAAAGTTTTATATATTTAAAAGTGGGCAGTGGCGTGTGGTAAGAATGTACAGTGAAGGGTTTTTTGTAAATATAGTTTTAAATATGTATGATGGGATTAAAAAAGGATGAGTGAACGAAAAAATTTTTAAAAAACAGAAGAAATGAGAACAATCTAAAGAACTATAGTACTTCATCAATATTTATTGTTAAAAAAGAAAACCCAAAGTGGCCATGTATACTTTTAATTAGTGTAAGATTAGTTTTAATTGTTTTTTTAAGATAACGCCTTCCCCCAGCTCCGAAACCAAACGATTGGAGCATTTCTGTATACCCAGTACTTGAATGAATTCCCCTTGCCAGGGCAACTGGCAGGGGAAAAAAATATGGGCAGCTCAGAGGGAGCCGAGGCGGGTTTTCCCCTCGGGGGCCCGTTCTCTCTCCTTCTTTTCCCCGGCTTATACGTAAATGATGCGCCGCTACCTGCGGGAAACAAAACTGGCTTTCCCAACGCGGGGGGCCCTGATGTTCGGGGATTAGCATATTATGCGAAAGGGGCGAACGTCAGGCAGTCAGTCAAGTATCTAAGTAATTGTCTCGCCCCCTTCCCTGAATGGCTAAGTGGGAAACGATTTCGCTCAAAACCCTCGACAAATGAGTTGCTGTAAATTTCCCACTGTAAGGGGGAAGCCCCCGGATAAAAGGTAAAGTTTGACCGGCCCCATTTGCCGTGGCGGAGCGAAGCGGGGATATTGGGCGGGGCTTAACAGCGGTCTTCACGGGGCACCCCGCTCGATATCTGGGGCCCAAAATAAAAATTAGAACTCTTTTTAAAAAAACCCTTCCCCCTTTTCCCCCGATCTTTCTTTTCCCTTTAAGGGCGCTTATTCCCGCATGCGTGCCCCCTTGTGGGGTACGCGTGCAATTTTTGCCGCCGCCCACCTTCCACTCTGCGCCCCATTTGGGCCGAAAAAAACCGCGGCTCAGGGCGCGCCCGTCCCTTTCCCCAACACCCCCCTGACCCCCCACTCCCGAACTCTTCGGGTTCTGGGCGTGCGCCATAAACCCCCCACTGCACCCGAAATTTGGGCCCGCACAAGCAATGTCTAGGAGCCGGTTCCTAAAATTTTTTTTTAATTTATTTCTACAGACAATGCCTCACAATGTCTAACCCCTTCAATGGGTTTAAACCAGCACCTCCCCGGGTTTATTTTGGAAACGCGCGATGTGCAATTTTAAAGCCCAGCAAATTGAAAGTTTTGAAAAATGAATATCAATTAGACATTTTTTTTAAAAAGAGTCGGGGTCAATGGTTAACACGAATTAAAATTTCCCGGGATTGCTGTTTATCGTAGAGACCGCGTTGGCAGGCCGGGGTGGCGGCGTAGCGCTTGCTCATGTGCGAATTACCCCCTCAAGCCGAAACCCCTGCTTTTGGGGCGGGTCTCTAGAGGCGGTCGGGGGCGACGTTTGGGGGGAAAGGGGCGATTTTTAGTCGTGTCCGTCTACTGCCCAGCCCAAAACCTTAGATCCGGCCGCATTGATGCGCTTCTAAATTAAATTCCAAAGTCATCCTTCTGGGAGAATTTAACGCCAGAATGGAACCTGGGGCGGCCGGACCCAATTTTTAGAAACTGTAAAAAAATTTGGGCAATCTTGTGGCAGGGGAAAAGGGGGGAAAATCTGCGCGAAATCCCCCGGAACCTTTTCCCCAAAGAAAGTAACGGGGCCGGGGGTGTTTTTAAATTTTTTGTGATCGTGAAAGGTGGGGAGTGCGTGGTCCCCGCTAAAGGGACACGGGACCCCGATCACAACCCAGTAACATGCTTTTTTGGGCCCCTTTGAGCGAAATCCCAAAAATAAATTTAAAACTTCGCGTGAAAATTAACGGGGCATTTTTCCCTCAGCCCAGCTGAACTCTCAGGGCAGAATCAGGCAGAGATTGAAAAGCAGAAATTACTTCACTGCAACGCTGAAATGGGCCCTTTAAACCCAAAACTCCAGTCAGGGAGTAGAGAATTTGCCCTGAGCTAAAAGTTTGAGCAAAGAAGGGATTCTAAGAGAACTCGCAAAACCCGCCGTTCATCGCCGCTATAGGATCCCATTGACAGAGGGGCGCGCAGTTTCCCAAAATTTTCCCATCTCTACGGACGAGGGGCTGCTAAATGGTCTAAAAAATTAAAAATGCAACCTTCACGGGGAGGTATATTTGGGATCTTTTCGTGTGCGGGGCCTGGAAACCGGGGTAAATGGCCCGTTTCCCGGGCAACGCCGGGAGAGGGCCCCCCGGCGCTCCACCCCCCCGGCCCTTTTTACGGGGGACGACGCGGCCCCCGGTTCGCAAATTCGCTCGCGTTGCAGTTCCGGGGTTTGTAACGGGCGCCGCGGGTTTGCCATTGGCCGCCCCAACGGGTGGTGGGCCCAAACGCGCCGGCTCGCTGAAACCCAACCGGCCCCCTTTTCCCCTCTCCTCGGCCCGCCGTGGGGGAAGAGGGGCTGGAGGCGGGCTCAGGGGGTCAATCTGACCAAGTCAGCCGGGCCAGATGGATGTACGGGCGCCCAAACCGCGTGCTCGGGGCGGGCGCGGAGTCGAGTTTCTACCGAGCCCCCCTGAATGCGTGCCGGGGTGCGCTTTTTTCCCTGAAAGCGTGGGGGTTGCACCATCGCACTATTCCCAAAACCTGGCCAAAATAAATTAATTCCAAGCAGCTATAGACCAATGGTCTTTTCAGTCCTAAAAGAAGACGTTTGGGCGATTGATTCGGGGCCCCGTTTCAACGGGAAATACGTCGCCTCAACCTTCTCAGAGACAACAATTTGGTTTTAGAGCTGGTCAAGCTCCGAAACGGTTTACGCTGCTTTCCCGGAGATCGGCCTTCCCCTCGAGAGACCCCGGGGCTTGCCAGCGGTCTTTCTCGACATTCGATCGGCCTTCGATTCTGTGGGCACGGGGGTTTTTATTTCCGCGTGCCTCGTAAAATCGGGGATGAGGGGGATTGTTATGCGAGATTTGATCGCGGTTTCTTTCTGACAGGCGGTTCACGGTGCGCTAAAACGCATATTGCCCCTCAGACGACCCGGGGGGAGTGCCCCGGGGAGCATTCTCTCCTACTTGGCTTATACGTAAAGATGCGCCGCTACCTGCTGAAAAAAAAACGGCATTTATCGCTGCGGGCCCTGATGTTCCGGATGTTTTTGATATTACGCAAATCGGAACGTCGGGCGCCGGACCGGGATTGCCTCGCCCCCCTCAATGGCAAAGTGGGAAACGACTCGCCCCAACCCTCGATAAATGCGTCGCCGTCAACTTCATTTCGTAAGGGGCCAACCCCATAAAACGGTGACCCGGCCCGGAGCGCATTTCCCGTGGCGGAGCAAGCAAGATACCTGGGCGTGTTGTTGACAGCCGTTTTGGTTTTTGCCCGCACCTCGATATCTCGGGGCCAAAATCAAAATTAGAACTCTTTTTTTAAACCCCCTTCCCGTTCCCCAATCTTTTTTCCCTTAAGCCCCCTTTTTCACCGCATGCGTGCCCCCCGGGGCGAGCGGCGAGGTTTTCCGCCGCCGCCCCCCACCCACTCTGCCCCCCCCATTGGGGTTGCGGGGAAAAACGGCGCCCCCGGGCATTTAATCCCCCGCCCCCCCGCCTGACGTTTCGGAGTTCTGGGGGGCCCATAAACCCCGGCGGAGTTTCAGCGGTGGGCGGAAGGGCGCGAAAAAAACCCTGGGGCCCGTCCCCTGGCGCATCCTGCCCCCGGAAGCCGGAATAGGGGAAAAACAGCGGGGGCAGAGGGCCTTCCACGAAGAAAAGGCCCAAAAAGCACGCCCGCCTTCACCTTCCGCGCACTTCCCCCCCGGTTTTCTAACCGTCGACGCGCGGGGGGCAGTTAAAAGCGTGGGAGGCGGTCGCCGTTTCCTTTTCCCGGGAAACCGCGGGGAGGGGGAAACCCCCCCGCCGGGCCTGGGCCCCCCGGTTTGAAGACGCCAGGGGACGCCTGAGTAAAGTTCCGGGCCGTGGAAAAAAGGGTTGTGTAAATAGTGTGGGAAAAAGGGAAAAAGTGGATGAATGTGTTTGTAAATAAAAAATAAGTATGAAAAAAATGAGTGAATGAAAAAAAAAGAAGAAAAAAGAAAAACCAAAAGAGAACTTATTTACATTTTTAAATTTTTATTTATTTAAAAAAAAATAGCCCAAAGGGGCCCATGTATAGTTTTAGTTAGTTTAAGATTAATTTTAAGTGGTTTATTTGGGTTAAAAAGCCCCCCCGCAGCTCCAAAAACCTCCCCGTTGGAGCAATCATGTCCCCATAAATGAATAAATTCCCCCTTTTGCCGGGGCAAGTGGCGGGGGGAAAATAAAAAATAATCTCGGCATCAGGTGATTGAAAAGGGCCCGGTCCCCGGGACGCCGGGAGAGCGACGCACCCAAGGCGCTCCGCCCCGTCGAGGAGTTTCTGCCGGAGGGATTAAACAGCCCCAAAAAAAGGGTTGCGAGAAAAAGCATAGCTTCGCTCTTCTGGGGGCCTTTATTTTACCCCCAGTCTGCGTCTGGACGTTTAGCGGGGGGCGTGGGGTCCCGGTTAGGGGAAAATAATGGGCTGCGACTTGCGGGCCCGGGCCCTTGGGGGTTCCCGCCCACGTGGCGTGCGTGCGGGGAAAAGGGTAGCGTTCCCGCCCTTCTCTAAAACCCCTTTTTGCGTTGTTGTCATTAGCAACCCGCTAATTATTGGTGGCGTCGAAATGAATTTCCCCCGGGTTCCACGCGACGTGGCGCCCAGTAGATGTTCCTTTTGGAGATGTGTCGGGTGTTGCAACAGCGTTGGGGTCTGCGCGGATGAACTGGCGCGTCTCCCGACAGGTTCTAAAGGTGACGGGCGGGGCTTTTTACTCAACGGGAGCTGAAAAACCTGAAGGCAGCAAAAAAGGGGAGGAGAGGAGGTGACAGCAGCGGCCGAAACGGAAGAGGGGGACGGTGGCACAACCGGTGGCACAGCCGGTGGCACAGCCGGTGGCCAGCCGGTGGCACAGCCGGTGGCAACCCGGTGGCACAGCCGGTGGCACACCCGGGAACCACACCCGGGTTGGCACACCCGGTGGACCCCCAGCCCGGGTCGAGCTGAGGTGCCCTTTCGTTCCCAGTTTTGGCCCCGGCTGTGGCTGTGGCTACCGGCGGGGGGAACCCCAGCACCCATACGCATCTGTTGTGGGGGGGCGGCAAAAAAACCGTGAGGTGGGGTAAAAAAAGTGTTTTGTTTTGGGGGACTATTTTTCCCCGTGGTCCCCCCCAAAACCTTCATGTTAAATGCTTCCAGGGCCCGGGTTTTGAGCAATTAAAATTACAAATGAAGCCAGCGTTGCGGAACCCCCGGACACGGTTATCTTTTCACGGGGGCTCAAAACCTTCGGAATGTCGTTTCTTTTGACTACCTCACGGGGGGAATCTAAAATTGGGGTAAGCAAAAAGGTTTTCCATCTGCCCGCATAGTACAAAAATTGGTGCCATTCGCCGGGGGGATTTTTGGGCCCCGTAAAGTCCCCGGGTTGAATCGGGGCATGGACTATTTGGAAAAACGCTAGGATTCCCCTTTTGGGGGCCCAAAGGGGTGGATCTTTTGGGGAGCCCCCTAGGTGGGGACGGCGCCCATTTGGGAGGCGGGGGGAAGTGGCCTCATATCAGAGTTGCTGATTTCACACCCCCCTCCGGTCCCCCGTTGACGCTGTGAATGTCCGGATCTTGCGCCCTGCGATCGAATGGCGGGCAATGGCGATAGGACCCCAGGCTGGGGGGTTTTTTCTGGAAAAGAGGGGGTGACGTGGGGACGGCGGCGGGGGCAAAACCAGATATTTTCCGGTGAGGAAGGGCTTTCAAAGTTTTTTTGGGTAAACTGTCGAAGATAATTAATAAAACAATTGATTTTTGGGGTTTAGTTGATACACGATGCAGATATAAGTGATGGGGCAGAATCGTGGTTAACAGATCAGGAAACTAATTTGAAATTTTATTTTACGGTTATAAATTAATCGAAGGGGGAAAAAACAAGAGGCGGTGGCTTTTTTCTCTGCGTCAAGCCCTCGTTAATAGCTAGGAATAGTTGGTTCAGTAAAATTTTTGAAATTTTAAAAATGGAAAGGGACGTACTAGATAATTCCGGGGAAATTGTTTTTTTAGGGGCCCCCTAAAAACGGTTTTGAAATTTTAGATGAAGTCGGATGGGGTGAAAAACAGAAACGGTCGTTCTTTGTTGTTTTTAAGCGGCGAGCGGGGGACGGCGGACCGTCCGCCCCGGCCATCCTGCGCGAGACCGGCGTAGCGGCGAAAAACGGCGGGGGGGCCCTCCACAGAAGAAAAGGTCCAAAGCACGTCGCCTTAAATTTAACGCGCATTTCCCCCCGAAAGTTCTTTGAACTGTGCGAGGGGGGGGGAAAAACAGCTAGGCGTGGGGGGGCGGTCGCCGTTTCCCTGATCCCGGAAAACTGTGGGGGAGGCGCGGAAACGCGCCCGCCGGGCCCCCCCCGGGACCCAAAAGGGCAAAGGCGCCACGGACGCCTGATAAAGTCGGTCCCGTGGCGAAATTTAAAAAACGGGGAAAAAGGGAAGGGGAAGTGCAGGTTTTCGGTATGAATGAGTGAGCAATGAGTTGTATATAAAAATTTAAAAAGTTGAATGGGTGTAAATGCAAAAAAAAGAAGATCCCGAACAAAAATTAAGGGAACTTCAATTTAAAAAAAATTTTTAAAAACTATTTTTTAAAACCCACCCCCCCAAAGCGGCCATGTCTTATTTTTAAGTTAGTTTTAAAATTTATTTTTTTAAGGAAAAGCCCTTCCCTTGCTCCAAAAGTTTAACGGCTGGAGCCCATGTATCCCCATAATTCAAAAAATTCCCGCCTCGCCAAGGATATTGGGGGGGGAAAATTTAAAAAATCTCCGCGAAATTACTACGCCCGAGGAAGGTGGGCAGAATGGCGACCGAAACGTTGGCACCTTTCCCCCGGGACGCGGCTTTCCCCCGATGGCAAGTTAAACTTTTCCCTTATTACAATTATTTTTTTTAAAAAATCATTACCCCAAAGAGACTTTATATTTTTAAAAGTTGGTTTTAGTTGGTATATTTAAAATATTCCCCTCACTGCTGCTCTAAAAGCATTAAAGGGCTGGAGTTTATCAGCAGCAGTTCCCCTGAAGGAGGCCAAAACAAAAAATAAAGAAACGTCGGCTCCATCACCATAGCGGCAACCCGGACACCCCAAGACTTCATTGACCCCGGCCGCGGGGCCATGACACTATATTTTTTTGCGCCGAATTTAAAGTTAAATTAAAAGTATATTCTGGAAGTATATTCGTACATTTTGGGCGGTCCCGTTAAAATTTTCCCCGGAACTATGAATATATGGGTCGTGACCCCCGCACACAGAAAAAACAGCCGCCGCCAGTGACGACAGCGGGCGTTACCCCCCTGGCGAAGAAGGAAGCAACCGATGCGACCGGGCCCGGGCCCGTCTGCGCGGGCCGTCACCCCCGGGAGCAGGGGGGTAGAGATCAACACCCCCTACCCCGGTGGGCGGGAAAACCCCCGGGCGGCCCTTAAGAGGGCCCCGACCCCCTACCCCGGGGCAGACAGCGGGGCGGCAGGGAAAGGGGGAGTGATCCTGAAGAGTGTATTGGTGATAAGTGTGGAGAACTATTTATTGACGGGCAACGGACTTTAACCCCCTGGGGATATTCGACCTTTTTGGGCCCGATATCTTTTGTTTTCTAGAAAAAAAACCATTTTAAGAACCCCTGCTCTTTTTTTGGGAATACATTTTTACTGCAAAAGTAAAAACCCCAGTTGGGGACGGAAACAGCTACTGAGATTTTGAGCAGTGTAAGTTTTTTTGTATTCAATGTACTGTTAAATTGAATTTTGAATTAAATTGTCAATACTGTGTCTACGTTGTCAAAGAGAACAAGTTATTATTTTTTTGGGTATATTCGTAAATAATTAATCCCAAAGAAATCAACTTTAAAGGCCCCTTTTTCCAAATAGGGGTGTGATCAGAAGACATCCAGGCGTGATCGTTCAAAAACCTGGTCGCCATTCGGATGCGCCACTGACGCCCAAAACGTCGCTCAAAGGATGGAAAAAAAACGGCGAACCCGGGAAAAAACAATTTTCGCTTTCGTTTCATGAATATTAAAGGATGTACGAGTACTACATTATGCAGGGACAGCTATTTTGTTTTAATACTAACCTTTTAAAAATTAAAACCGAAATCCCCAATCCTGCAATATAAAAGAACAGTCATTCCCTGTGGTATTTTTCCCCCGTGCATAGACATAACACCATGTTAAAAGGTGTTTTCTTTTTTTTCGGAAGGTAACAGGCAAGAAGTAAAGTACATACCCTAACCGGTAATCACAAAATTCCAAATCACCCCAAACTTCATTCCCCCTGGTTGGTAAATTTTTTTCCCTTTTTGGAATATTCCTATTTTCCCTTTATCAAAATTTCCCCCAATGGGCTGCCCCGTTTGGGATATTACGAAAGAATCACATTTCAAACGTTGAGACTGATTTCAATTAACAAATTACGCGTTCATCCACGAGTACCTTTTTCCCTTTTCAGGAATTCTTCGGAGCGTTTTTTTTGAAAACATTTCACTATTTCTGTGACTTTAAATTTCCCCCCTTTGCGTGGGAAGCAAATGCATGGAGTAATCCTCCTCAAACCTACTTTTATGTATTGAGCTCCGCAAAAGCGCGCCCTGTATTACGCCCCTCGCGTCACTACCCCCCGGGCCAGAATTGGGGAAAATAAGGACAGGGGGAGGCTTTAGGACCTTCGGGGGGTTTGGGGACTACCCCTGAAAAGAAAAAACTTGTTTTCTTCGAAAAAATTTTCCAGGGAGCTGGTCCGGGAATCAACCAGGATCTCCTTGTTGAAAGGCGGGGAATTTGTTCTGAGCCACGTTACATTTGGAACGTTCTCGTGGGCATGCGCTGTCGGGCGAGTGGGACGTTATTGACACATATGATGGACAGAGGTAGACGCCAGGTTTCCCGCCTCTCTCATATTTAAATATATAGGGCCCCGAAGCCCGTTACAATAAATGCCCAAATAGTTTTAAATTTCGATTTCCCCGGTTTGGGAAATTTTTTTCGTGTAAAAATTGATTTTAAAAAGGGTCATTTTGGGGGCGCGAAATGCCAGGTTTTTGGTTTTAACACCCGTCCGTTGAGGAGCCTCAGGTTCGACAAATCGGGAACAAATTGTACCCGGAGACCATATAAAGACAATCTGATTTATTTTTTAATGCCCCCGATAATAAAAACCGGCCATGATCAGTTCTTCACAAAAACCGACTTAAAGCTCAAATTTTTTTTTTTTGGGGGAATTCTCATCTTTCCCAAATTCCACCAATCGTAATCGCGTACCGCCGGAACTTTGCCTTAAACCCGGGACATTCAACGTCAGATGGCACCCCTGACGCCACCCTTAAACGGCACAGTTGATGCTTTTTTCGAACTCAATTGCCGTATGACGGCCCATTAAAGGGCGTCGGTAGATAATTGGGCCCAAAATCAATTTATTGATTTTCCACTATAAGCGATAATCAGGCGCCTGGGGCGGCGTCCGTAAACGGGGCAAAAAAAGAGGGCCCCCTGCGGGGGGTCGTTCCTGCGGATCACCGTGGATGACAGTGTTTTCCCAAAGACTTTGCCCCGGCACGCGCCCCCACATACTACATCCGTGACCCAAAGCTCAAAAAAACCCCAGACACCCCCCAAAACCCTCGGGCCCTCTTAGCATTCATAGTCCCTAGGCCTGTCTCTCTTGACTTTTTGGGACGTTCGTCGCGGGTTTGTTCCCCGACGAGGTTTTTGCCGACAAGAATATTTTTCCCCCAGCGCTCTCACGGGGCATGAAAATATATTCAAAAACTAGGTTGGGGTGGGTTTTTCATTTGGGGCCAAGACCTTGGGACCCTTTTCACTGGGTTGTGGAATCCCAATCCCTCAGGAGTTGTTTATCCCCCTTTTTTTGGCTGAAAAACCAATCCAAGTGTAGGATGGGATGGAATCACCATTTCACAAAAAAGGGACGAAAAAGAAAAGTCCTTTCCCCAATCCGTAAATTTGGGGCAAAAAACCTACACTGGTAAAAATGAAAAATTTCCAAGTTGACTTTTGAAGCCCCAGGAAACATTCGCATCAACAAGGCCCCCCTCAAAAGGCCGCCCCGAGGGGGGGTCGGTCCACGCCCTGAGGGGGGGATGGGGAGGGCCCCCAAATATTCCTTTTTTTCACAAGTCTTTTTCTTCCCCATTTTCCTTCACATTTTTTATAACATCCTGTTTCCCTTTTCTCCTCCTTTTCACTGGCTCTCTTTTTGCTGAACGCCCACCCATGTGTTTGCCGTGCATGGCGCCCGTGTCAAGGAAATGTGTGTCCTGGCGGTTGGGGGGTCTGTTTGCCCCCAGTACTCACCTTGTGCTACGTTTTGTTTTTGCATTGGGGGGGATAGGGTTGTTACGTTTTTTGGGGGAACATTCCTTAGGGTTTAATCCCTTGTTTTGGGCCCTTTCGGACTCTAGACGGGCGGTCGGGCCCCACCCCCCGGATAAACCCCGGACAAAGGTCTTTACGAACTCCGGGGGTGAGGGGGGGATTACGGTGGTGGGCCTTTTCCCCCACTTACCCCCGGAACCCCGGGACACCCCGATGGAGTGCCCCTTGATTGGGCCCCGTGGGGGGGCGAAACCCGGGGATGAATCTGATATCCATCTCAGGATACAAAAACCCTCTCCCGCCCTTTCCCAAGGGGGGGCGTTTCCAGAACGAACTATTTTTTGGGGGAAAAAGTTTTTTTAAAAGAAGATAGGCCAAAAAAACCTAGATTCCCCCTCATGGAATGCGCCGAAAGGAAAATCCTTTAAAACGGTAAGTGCTGTCCGTTTAGCGCGCGCAATTAAAAGAAATTTTGGGAAATCTACGTTGGGGTGCAAAAGGAATGGGGGCCCTCAAAATTCAGATGCCCAAAAGATCAGATTATGAAAAAAAGCAGTTTTTCCGGCCTGAAGTGACAGTGACCACTCCCCCAAACTTAAACCATGTGGGGGGTGGTAAACTATGAAAACTTCTCGGGGAGGGGAGGAAGATCTTTTACCCTTTTTTAAGACCCAAAGGGGTGACTGAAGTATATGGGATCAAGAGGGGGGAACACGGGAAAAATCCCACTTCCCCCCTTTGCCCCTCACGTTTAATTTTTAACTCCCCCTAAAAAAGATCCCCGCGCGGTTTCTGTTGATCTTCACTACCATGCCACAAAGAAAACCCCAGTGTGGTAAGTGGGGAGAACTATGCACTAACCTGAAGCCTGTGCAACTACACCGCATTGTGTTAATTGCAAAAGGTGACCACCCGGCCAAATAAGCAATGCCCTATTTTTGGGGGAACGCGCCATTCAGAAGATTCTTGCAGTTAAAAAAGTGCCCTTTTCCCTGGGGGGCCAAACGGTACCAGGGGGGGAACCCTGTTGATCTCTCCCTTTTTTTCCCCCCGGATGCCGTAAAAACAAAAACACCGAAGGTGGGGCAACGGGCTGCCAAACGGAACGAGCTATTCCCCAAGTAGTGAGTTTCGCTTGCCGGGTGTCTCCAGTGGACCTCCCAGTGGATGCCTCCCCCAAAAAGGGTTGGGAGAATGATCACCCCGACGAAATATAAAATGGACAAAAACTCAGCTGTTGCGTCGACGTCATAACCAACCCCCCTTCAACAAAAAAAATGTTAGACGAAAATTTTGGGCCTCAGACACGGCGACAAAAGGCCCATAAAACCCGGGGTTTTTTACCCCTTTTGGGAAACCCACTGAGAAAAGCGCCAGCCCCCTGGCAGTGCTCGGAGGTCTCTGCTTCGGATGAGGCTCCCGTTGGAGGGAGTTTTCCCACCCGGATCCCAACAAAAAAAAAGAAAGTTAATTTTTTTTTATGGCTCTTTATGGGAACCCTAAATTTTCCTTTTTGCGTCAAGATCAAAACTTCTGTTACCCCGTCAAACCCTTTAATAATCTGCCTCCAAGAGACCCCACCCTCACCCCCCCCTGACCCCTTTTTCTCTTCTTGGTTTCTTTGGTTGTGGGATGATGGTCTCTGTGCTCATGGCGGAGTTGCTTCACTGGTACATGATTCGCTGCCCCCCACAGGGGGCCTTTTAAAGACTGACCTCCAAGAGTGTGTGTGTGTGTGTGTGGGTGCACCCCCCCATCCCTCACACTCACGGGGAAATTTTAATCCCCCCTCCAGGACGGCTGTATCCCATGAACTCCGGGATTTTATAAACCAACCCCCCCGTTCGTGGTTGGGGGGAGAAATGCCCATAGCCCCCTTTTGGGGCTTTTCCCCGCACCTGTCCAGAGGCAGTATTTTTGGAATCAAAAAGACAGGGCCGAACTTGGTTTTCCCGGTTTTTGGTGAGCCAACCCATTTCCCGTCCCCAAAATTCCCGGGGCCGTGTTTGACCCTAGAAATTCCTCCCTTCTCGCAACTGTCCTGCAATGGTCCCCTAGACGACCTGTGCAAAAGCGACCTTTTTCCCCGTTATCGCCCCACATTGATGGATTCCTTTCGTGGGTTGGCGCGCCCCCCAGTGGGTGGGTTCGAGGGCTGACTGGCTGACATTCCGCGAACTTTAAACTGTCGGAGGGCGAGTTTGTAAATTTGGAAAAAAACAGCCATTTTAACAGTGTTTGAAAAACTGCAGACTTTTGGGAATTTCCCCAAGTCCACGGCAAATCGCGACCCCTTTCGTTCCGGGGTGGTTGGAGCCAAAGGGCTGTTTCCTCAAAAAAAAAAAGTTTTTGGCCCCTCAAAACATTACCCAACTGCGGATAACCCAACTATTAAAAGGTGCAGAGCGAAGGAGAACCAAAAAAAAGAAAAAATGCATCATGGAGAGATACGTCTCCTCTCTAAATTGCCATGCCACCATTTTTTGGGTATGGGAGGAAGGGGGTCAAAAAAAAGGCCCGCCCCCAATTAATCGTGAAAAGGGTAAATGATCAAAGCTCAAGACCCCATTGTGGGGAACCTCTCTTGGTATGCCCGTTCCCGGCAAACTATTTTTCCCAATTTTCCTCTTCTTAAAGAAAAAAGGGAAAAAACCCCCTTTGGATTTTTCATTACAAATGGGGGTTTTAAAATACTTTTTTCCAATGTATAAAATTTCCCTTTGATGCTTGGGAAAAAGGGTACCCCCCTGGGCCCAGACAAAAACCACAAAATGTTGCAACATCTTTGAAAAAAACCCCCAAATTTCTTCTCCGGCTTTTAAATGGATCGGGGAAGGAAACACCATCCCTCCTTTTTCGCAAAGAAGCCATCATCGTCCCACTTCCCAAAGGAAAAGATCGACCCACTCCACCGGTTATCGCCCCATTTTCCTCACCAAGTTTTTGCAAAGAGGGAACGTATGGTGAGTCAGCGGCGGATTTGGAGGTACAAATTTTTTTAACCCAACCCAAAGGGGTTTTTTAGAAGAAATCGGTCAATTTTGGGCCCCACCTCATTTCGCTGGAAACAGCCTTTTAAACCCATCGTTCGTCTTGGACAACATTTTGTGGCAATTTTCGATATAAAAAAGGGCCCTACAATACCCCCTTGGGGGCCCGGCTTTCCTCAAACCCTGCCCCTTTGGGGATTTAGGGCCCCCTTTCCCCCAAAACTTCCTCCTCAAAAAAGATCCCCGTGTTGTGTGGGGGGCAGGTTTTCCAGTCACCCTCTTAAAAATGGTTTTCCCCAAGGGATCAGTCCTTAGTGTCGCTCTGTTTGCCATCGCCATCAATGGTAAAAGCGTCGATTGTCGTGGTCCTGTAAAGGCACCCGGGACCCAGAGGAAACCCCAAATAGTTTGGAAAAAAGCTCCATAAATGGAGCACAACAACGGGTTTTTAAATTTTTTCTGCCCCCAAATGTTCATTTGTTTTTTAAAGGATATATCATTTGCACAGCAACCCTTTTTCCTTTTACCTGGGGGGAAATCCTTTTCCATTGCGCAGTCTGCCAGTTTCCCGGGGCCCCATTTTTTGACGTCACTCACGTGGCGTGCCCCATATCCGTGGACTAAAAACCCAGATTTTCGCCCCTTATTTTCTTCAATGCAAAATGGCACTTCATGGGGTGCCGACCCCTTTCTCTTTGGGTTATATAGGCCCTCATCTGCTCATTTTTTAGTTGGTGGTAAATTATGGGGCTTTTCCACTCTGCGACCCATCAATGGTATACCCCCACCCCAACCCTTTTCGTCAACGGGGCGTATCGCACCACCCGGGAATTAAAGTCCCTTTCGCCGGGCTGGTGGGCCCCCCTTTAAAACGAAGGCGGGATATCTTATTAGAAACACATCCCAAAGTATCAGGACTTCTAATCACCCTTTTGTCCCAAATAATTCCCCAAATCCTAAGTAGGGAAACATCCTATATTCTTCGAACATCGCTCCCCCTCACCACCCCAGGTATTCATTGCGAAAATTTTGCGTGACCCTAATGTTATCTTCCCCCCCCTGTGAAACCCCAAGTCCCCCCTTTCCCCCCTTGGAGACTCCTCCGTCCGAATGTTGATCTCAGACTACCCAAAAACCCCCCAAAAACGACTACCCCTTTTTTTACCAGATGCTTTTTCAGGACATGGGGATGCCTACCCAGATGTTTTTCTTAACACAGATTTTCCATCGTGCAATGGCACAGTGGCATGTATTTTTTACTGTATCAGAGCCCCCAAAAACCTTTCGGCTACATTTTCAATGCAGTATCTTCCCCGCTGAAACGTATCAATTCTTGAACCCCTAAAATACATCGACAACGAGTTTGCGCCCAAAGTGTTCTCTGTTCTGATTCTCTCAGCTCACTCAACCCGTCTCCCGTTCTTCATCAGACTCCCTGACGCAATCAGTTCAAAACCTCATCCATCCCCTTTTTGTCTCACCATTTGGGCCTGGTACAAAGTTGGGCCCCCCGGCCTTGGGAATGGGGGGAAAGAGATGGCTGGTCGGGCAGGGAAATCAGCACGGAAAATTACTCGTTTTGACTTTCCCTTTTTGACCATCGTCTGATTTTAAAAGCTTTTAAAACGATCCATCTTTAGGCGTGGAAAACAAGGTGGAAAATACCCCCGTAAAAAACTAAGTGAAAAAAGGGGACTCTTTAAATTTTTGGCGTTCCTCGTCCAGACCTGGGCGCGAGGACGTTTTTTTAAACCCGTCTTCGTATCGGACCCCGCCATTTTTCTCACAGTTTCCTCCTTCGGGGTGGGTTCCCCCCTCCCCCTTGATGGATGGGGCGGATCCTTCTTGGAACATCCTCCGGTGTTTGAAATTTGTTGGCAGTCGACAAGACATGGTCGGGGCAACTTCTACAAGAGGTGTTTGGAGATGTTTCCCCACGTTTTCCTCAAAGCTTTTCTTTTTTTTGAGAGAAAGGGAATATATAATTTTATCTGACATAAAAAGGCAAAAATATTTTCTCTCCCCAGATTTGTTTTTAAAATTTGTCTTGTTTACCTAAATTTTTTTTATGCGTAATGGAGGGTTTTTCCTTTCAAAGGTATATATAAATTTTTAAAGGGGGCTGAAAGTTCCCCGGAACCTTTTAACAAACTTTTAATTGTTTTTTTTAAAAATACTTTGACGGGCCCCCAATGCCCGGAAGTAGGTAAAGGGCCCCCTTTTAAACCCAATCAATCAAAAAGCGTCGTTACAAAAGAACCCAACTTTTAAAAATTTGAGAGATAATGGTGACATACACAAACACCAGGGGCGGGGCGAGGGAAAGTAACGGGGGCCACGAAGGGGGTGCGCGCGCGGCACGTGGCGCCCCGGCGGGGCGGAGGGCCGTATTTAAAGTTTGAAAAGATTTTTTCCTTTACCCCCTGTAACGGAAGCCCGGGGGGGGGGAATTTTGACCTGGTTTCCCGTTTTCCGAAATAAAAACCAACAACACAAAGTAATATTCCTAGAACAATTCTGAAGATTATAGACCCAGTTTTAAAAAAACTGAAACCAAATTATTTAATTTGAACTAACTCAGCCCTTTTGGGAATGAACATTATTGCTGTGTAAAACAGCTTTTTCCCCCACGTGGCGGGCACACTGTACTGGCTCCCATAGTTACGGCCCACTGTGGGGCCGCAGCTTGCGCCGGGGCGCGACTACTTAAAAATGACAAGTCGGAGAACGCCCCAGGCCGGGGGAAAGCGGCTGCGCCTGTCCGTGTTCACCGGGCCGTGTCACCAAACGAACATAGGTGGGGTCGGGCCCCCTCCTTGGCCCCCCAGGAAGGGGGGAAGTGACAGACCCCGCCTCAATGCCTCGGGGGCATTTTTAAAGGGCCCCCCCGGGGGGCAGGGGCAGGTGACATTTCCGAGAACGAGTGGCCGGGGGAAAGTGGGGTCGAGGGGTGCTTATGTTTACGGTGCTTTTGGGTTTCTTCTGGCAACTGAAAATTGCTTTTATCACGGATTTGATTTGGATTGGGGTTTTTTAATAATTTTTTGGTAAAAGAACTGTTGTTGTTACTATTAGTCAAAACCCAGTTCTAATTGGCGAGGGGGTAAAAGGCAAGCGATGGAAGAAGTGTTAAAACACATTTTTGGAGCTGCACAGAAAACAGCAGCGGGCAAAAAACAGCAGTTAGCATCAACAGCAGCAGGGCAAAAGCAGAATTAGGTGAGGGCAGTAAGGCAGAAACCCAAGATCGCATTCGGCCCCCCAGTTTTCCGAATTTGAGCCGAAAAAAGGGTTATGGTTTTTACCCATCCAGATTAAACCCGGCTTTTTTTGTATCAGGGGGTCACAGATGATGTAAACAAAAAAAAGTTTTTTTTGAGTATCTCGGGGAATGAATTATACGAACTGCTGCAGAAATTTTTTCCGTTAAAAAGGGAAGGGGAAGTGGACCCCCCAAAATTTAAAGGGAGAAATTGTCTTCACATTTTGAAAAAAAACCCTCATGGGTAGAAAGGGGGTACATTTTTTTAAAAAGCAGAATCAAGGGGGACCCCAAAAAAGAGTGGGTGAAAAATTCACCAGGGTTAACAAGGGACTGTGCTTTCCAAGTGTGTTCGGGGTTTTTATCCTATGCAAAAATCTTTGATCAGAGACATGATAGTGCAACACCCCCGGAAGACAAGGTAAAAAATGGAAGTTTTGCAGCGGGAGGACCCTTCCTGGCTGAGGTAAAAATTTTACAACTTTCAAATTCCCAGTACAGCAGCAAGCAAATTACAGATGCTATGGAAAATGCTATTTTCGGGGAATACAAAGGTAAAGGTAAGCACAGCAGAGAGAAAAGGGGCCCGCGGAAGGGTTTCAAGTCATGCAGATTCGGGTGAAGTGTCATAGCAGAAAGGTGAAAATTCAGAAATGCGAAGTGTTTTTTTTGTGGAGTAACTGGTCACATTATCGGTGTGTCAAAAAGAAATCAAGGGCCCGGTAAGAAAAAAGACAAAAAAGAATGGGGGTAAATGTTGTGAATGAGGTTAAACCGGGGAAAACGAGAACAAAGTGTTCGTGGATTTGGAGGGCGGGGAAAAAGATCTTTCCCCAAAGGTAGACACTGGTTCACCGGTCACTTTAATTAATTTGGGAACTTATCGCAGATTGGGGACCCCCGGGGCAGTAAGTCTCCTAAACCTGTGTTTTTTTGGCAAAGAAAAAATTGACTTAAAGGTATTTTTCGAGCATTGATTGGTTAAAAGGGAAATTGCCGAAAGGAACTATCCAGTGGTGAATAGGGAAGCCCGGAAAAGTGAGGGGGATGGACGTGTTTTGTACCTTCCATTTCAAGATTGAGGATCGTATAAATTTGGTATCCAAAACGGTGCCTTTCGGCAAATTAAAAATTTTGGGGCAAGGATTTTGAGAATTTGTTCCAGGATGGTCTCGGGAAAGCCAGCGATTGGGAACCCAAAACCCCACCCTGAAAGACGGCCCCATTTCCCCGGTACTGAAAAGCGCCCCCTTTCCCTCTGGCAATGGGGAAAGGCGGGAATAGTGAATTGGTGAGATTGAAAAAGTTTGGGATTTTCCCCAAAACCAGGGGGGGCTACGCCGTTGGTAGTGGGAAAAAATGAACAGGGGGGATTTTCCCGGGAATGCAAATTTCCCGAGATTAAAAAATATCCTTTCCCCCGTCCAGAGAAATTATTCCAGAAGTTAGCTGGGGGTAAATTTTTTTCTAAAATAGATTTTCCCGGGATGCCTACCTAAAATTTCCCTTTTTAGAGAGGGAGTCAAAAAAATATCTGACAGTCAATAAAACCGTTAGGTTTTTTTCCAGTATGAAAACTGCCGTTCGGGGTGGGCATCAGCAGCCCCAATTTTTCAAAGATACCTGGAGCAATTAATCCCAAGTGCCGGGCAGCATGAACTACCTGGAGATATTGTAGTAACAGGTAAGACAAATAAGGGGGCATTTCAAAACCCCAAAGGGACGTATTAAGGGGCTGCAGGCCCCCGGGTTTAAAAAGAAAAACAAAAAGTGCGAGTTTTTTAAACCCCTGCATAACTTATCTAGGCCACATGATAGAAAAAAGAGGGCATTACGCCTACGCAAGCCAATGGGGCCCTTTAACCGTTTTTCCCCTCCACCTAGGGACATTGGCAACTGCAATCATTTTTGGGGAAAGGGAAAAACTATTATCCCGTTCTTTAAAAAGTTTTTTTCCGGGGTGGCGGCACCACCCCAATGCCTACGTAGGAAGGGCCCCTTTTTTGTGGTCGCCAGCTTGCAACAGAGCGTTCAAAAAATTAGAAAAGCACTCGTGGGGGCAGTGAAACTAAGGCATTTTGCCCCGGGACAGAACCTCATCCTGGCAACGGACGGGTGTGACTCGGGATTGGAGCGGTGTTGTCGCAGAAAGACGAATTGGGGCAGGAACCCCCCATCGCGTTGGCGCCCAAAACGCTCAATATCCATCAGCGCAGGTACGCTAAAATTTGGGAAAAAGAGGCACTATCAATAATTTTTGGGAGGCAAAGTTTAATGAATATTTGTAGGGGGAACAGGTTCCTGATCGTTACAGACCCCCCCCTGGTGGGTTGTTCCATCTGGCGAAGAGGATCCCGGATAATACATCGGGAAGCTGCGGGATGGGCTCTGTTCCGGGTCTAATTATAATTATCGGTTTATTTTTTTAGATCCACAGCTCAACATGGCAAGGGGGACCCCTATCCAGGCTGCAGGGGGGACCAGATAATGGGTTCGACGAAAAAGAGCGGGAGTGTCTGCAGCTGGACCCCCCCAGGAAAAAGGGTTTTCCCTTCCCATTTTCCCCCTGGAACAACGGGGATAGCGCACAGACCGACCAGGACCCCTTCGCCAACCCCCATCGGGGCTTTCATCGGGGCCCCAGGAAAAAGGGAGCCCCTCAGATAATTTGGGATTAAACCCCTGGGGAAGTTCAGGAGAGGTTGAAAGTTAAAACAGGAGTCTGCTGTTAGAACCCGGGACCAGGTGAGGGTGGTCACCCCGAAAAGTTTGAGACAGAGGGTCCTACCCAAATATTGCCCCGGGACACGGGGGTTGTCCTCACCAAACAATTGCCAGGAAATATTTTTACGGGGTCTAGTATTGATAAAATATAAAAAAAATAGGTCGTGTGACCCTTCCCAGGCTTTCAGAAGAGCCCAGGAAGCAGTTTTAAGGAAGGGCCCGGGAGCCCCAGGACGTTTGGCAGAGAATCCACACCCGCGGGCCCTTTTCAAGGAAGTATGTGTTTAGTCTTAGTAGATGCTTCATCAGGTTTCCCCAAATTCGCATGACTAGCAAAACCCCCACTTACCCCCAGAGTCCTGGGGCAACAGTATTTTCCCAGACAACGGGTCCCATTTTTGGGGGAGTTGTTTCAAAAATTTTGTCAAACCAACGGGATTGAACACATTCTGGCCCCCCCGTTCCACCCCGCTTTTTAAGGGGGAGGCAGGCGCTTTGTACAAACCTTCAAAGGTGGGGGAGGAACAAATGGGGAAATTTGAAGGCGGGGATAAACAGGAAGCGGGCAAGAACTTTATCACAAAAGACCCTTTCAGGGAAGAAAAAGGAACTAGTCCGGCGCAAAGGCTTCATGGTCGAAAACCCTCGAACGTTTTGTCTCTTTTTTTCCCCCGGAAAAAAAAACGTACAGAACTGAGCAGCCGAGGTTCGAAGAGGGCGCTAAGGATGCTCAAAAACCATGGGTTTCCCTTCTTTGGACCCTTTTGGGCCCAGTAGTGAAAGTAGAAGGATCAATGGGGCCATACGGTCGGGACTGGGGACAGACAGGTTGAAGGCATCAGGAGCAGTTGCGGCCTGGACTTTTTCCCCGGTGAAGGACCAGGACTGCTCGGGGGACAGGCACAGAAACTTTCTCTCCGAGCAACCAGCAAATTACTCCTTTCTTGCGGGGGCAGGCGGTTTTCGGCGGCAGCGGAACGCGCCACCACCCCAGGACCCATGGGCCGTTCGGGGCCGGGAGCATAACAGTGGTCGCCCCCCCGGGGCCCTAAGGGGGCAGTGCCGGATGGCGCTCAGCCGGAGCAGACCCCCGGGACACCCAACCCGGGCAGCCACAAACACGCCCCCTTTCCCCGAGGGGGCGCCCCCGGCCCCGCCGGGAGGGGAAAGGGGGCGGGCTTAAACCAAATGGACGGGAGGCAGCCCGAGGGCCCCGGGAAAACGGTAAACAGGGCTGTCAGCACCAGAGGAAAACTGGGGACAGCGGAGCGTCGCGCCAGCGAGAACCAAAGGGGCGGGGCGGGAGGGGCCGCCCCATCCTTTGTCTCGGTACAGCCCGTACCGTAGCGCCTCGGTTCAACGACCACATCAGGATTTTGGAAAATAAATCACCAGCAGCTGGAGCACCCCCGGGGGAGCACGTGGGGGCCACCGGAGCGGGGCGAGCCGAGACGTTGCAGCAAGGGGGTTGCGCAAGAGATACCCCTATCAAGCAAAATAAGAAGGGGGGGTTGCTTTTATAACAGCTTTTGGGGGCCCACTGCGGGCACACTGTACCCTACCATAGTTAGGGCCCACTGGGGGCCGCCTGGCACCCGCCGGGGCGCGACTACTGAAAAAGACAAGTACGGGAGAACGCCACCAGGCGCGGGGGTAAGCGGCCCGCGCCTGTCCGTGTTCACCGGGCCGTGCCGGCCAAACGAACATAGGGGGGGACCTGTCCCCCCTTTTCCCCGCCGCCAGGAAGGCGGAAGTGACAGACCCCGCCTCAATCCCCGGGGGGCATTTTTAAAGGGGGGCCTCCCCGGGGCAGGGGCAGAGTGACATTCGGAGGCAGCGAGGGGGCCGGGGGGTAGTGGTGTTGTCGAGGGGTCCCCATGTTTACGGTGCTTTTTGTTTCTTCTGGCGAACTGAAATTGCTATGTATCACGGATTTGATTTGGATTGGGGTTTTTTTGAAAATAAAATTTGGTGAAAGAACTGTTGTTTCTATTAGTACATAACAATTATCATTCCATATTATCTGCAAAATTTAAAGTGCATTTGCAACAAACACTTTATAATTGTACATTTTTTTATTACAATTCCTTATTTCCAAAAAAAAATTTACATCCAAATTTAAAAACCGCGACAATAGAAATGTATGAATTAAATGTAAGAAAGAAATCAACATTCTTACCATTTTGGGAAAAATTTTTAAAAGGAAAAAGATTAAAATTAAAAAGCTTTCATTTTTTTTGTTAAGTACTAAAAACCCCTTTGGATTATCATTCAAAACTCCAAAATGATAATATTAGTTCATTACCATACAGGAATCATTGAAATAATCTCCCCCTCTTTATCCTGCAGGGTCACGTTAAATTTCCCCCTGTAATTCTAATGCCATGAAATCACATAATACAATTACAATCAGAAAAAATTTCCCGGAAAAAATTTTTTTTTAAACGTTGGCAAGAAATAGCTGTGTAAATTTCTCCCCTTTCCAATCACCCTTTTTTCACAATCTGTGATATTAGACAATCTTCAATAAAATATTCCACCCATTAAGAAACTGCAGAATCTCCCCCCAACAACGAAATTAACAAAATTACCCCTTTTTTCAGTAGTAAATTGCAATATAAGTTACAAAGGGAAAAACCAGGGATTTCAACAGTCCCAGTTAAAAATTTGAAATTTCCCCCTTTCTTAAACTTTTTTGCAAATTTCCCTTCCAGCGTTTTTGTGCATCCGTTTAGAAACTAACCCCGGAAGGATTGATCTAGACGCGGGGGATTTTAAATTTCCCTGGGTTTTTTTTTTTTCTTTTTGGGAAAATATAGTTTCTTTCATCGCCGAAAAACATTTTATAAATATACGGTTGATAAAACCGAACAGAAAAATTTTTCGCGTTTTTCTAAAGGGAAAAAAGACACGACAAGGGAAAGGTTTATACTCTCTTGGCAATGTGTTTGTTGATGCCCCACGTGGGGAATTTGGGCATTGAAAAATTATTGGTCAAGCGTTCTCTGATAACAAACGCCTATTTTTGGTGAACTAATGTAAGTGACAGATTTTCTATGTTCCACAGCCCCTCATTTTGCGACAATGTTTCACGCGGTAATGGGTTTGTGAAACTACGGAAAATTGTTGATAGCTTTGGAGAATCTTTTAATGCTCTTGCTCCATTTGAAAACTTTGTATTGATGGGGGTTTTTCTCTAAAGGGGGCGACCCCCCCTTTCGGAAGTATACCCCTTTCCCAAGCGGAGTGGGGTTTGGAATAAATCTGTTTGTTTTGTGCGATAAAAAAGAGGGTTATACCCTTTTGTTTTTTTTTCACTGGAAAAAAACAGTAAAATCGGGATTACGAGTTAGGTCAGTGGGGAGATGTAGCCCCCTTTCAAAGGATATTTACAAAAGGGGTCATACGATATATGTTGACAACGGGTTTTCCCAGGTCCAGGTTGTTTACGTGGTTCCCGCCCGGGGCAACGAACGCCGGCACAGTGGGGAAAAAAACCGACGTGACATGCCCAAAAATGGAGGAAAAATTAAAAAAGGGGAAATTAATTTTTATGTTTTCCCGGACTTTTTACGCGGGAAATGGCACGACAAGGGGAAGTGTGGATGTTACCACTGCAGCACTGCAGAGATGGCTGAAAAATAAACGATTGGAAGACAGGCGGGGAATACGATAAAACCCGCAATGCTTTTTATTATAATCTCCCAGGGGATCGGGATAGGGGGGCAGATTATTAGTTCGGTAGAGCCCCGGAAAAACCCAAAAAATTAAATTATTAAAAAAAATTTTTTTCATATTTTAGTTTTTATCTTGCTGAACCCCCATGCCCTTCAAAAATTAAATTTGGAAAAAAAATGTCTAGGGAAATTTTTTAGCTTAACCCAATTAAGCAAATTATGAGAAATATAGTTCAGAAAGACAAAAAATCGGGAAGAGGCAGAAGGCCCGGAAGATACCGACTCGCCTGACACAGCACTTTTTCCCCCGACCCGTCCCATCAAAAAACAAAAAAAGAGCTCAGCGAAGATGCGTCGTTTGTTAAAGGGAACAAGCCCCGTCGTGAACCCAACCACATGGGGCGCAAGGGTGACGTAGGTTTTGGGGCACCCATTTTTTATGTTTTCCAAAAAAACATTAAATCATTACCCCAAAAAATTTAAAAAACAACAAATTAAAAAAATAAATAAAACATTTATAAATAAATTGAAAAAATATTTCTAACTTCGCCAGTGCCGGTCCAAAGCCCGGATCAAAAAGAAGGGAGGTTTCTCTCATCCCAGTTTTCTCCCCGCGCCGCGCCTCCTACTAAGGGCGCGCGCCCGAAAAGAATGAAAGGCCCACGGGGCGCCCCCGGGGGCCCGGGCTCAGGGGCCAAGGGGGCCCCTGATGCCCCAAAAAACGTAGCAACTTAAAGGGGGTTTAAAAAATGATCGGTTCACAATTCCCCCTTTTGCTATTAGTGATTGAAAATTGATACTTATGCACAAATTCATTTTCAGTCTCTTAAGTCCTCAACGAAATAATGCAAAAGAACACCTTTAATTTAAAGGAATATTATACATTCGGCCCAAAAAACAGTCAGAAAAAAATCCCCCACTTTTGCCGGGAAATTGCACCTACAATCTTTTTACAATTCCTAATTTTAATTTCCGCATCTCACTTTAAGAAGATTGATTTCCCCTAACCCCCCACGCCTACACAGTTCAACACTACAACCGTTAATTAAATGCTTTATTAGTACTCACATTAATCAGTTAGGGGCTCCCTTTCCCAAACTATTCCCTTCATTTTATTTTGACTCTCCGGGGCCTTAACTTTTAAGCATCGAAAACCCTTTAATTTCTTCGTGCATTAAATGTTTTCCCCAAAGAATTCAAGTACAATAATTTTCCATTTTACCTTTATGTTTTTGGTATTTTGGGCCCCCCCCATATATGACCAACACAGACTGGCTCCCCCCGACTTTTTCGACCGTTCCTCCCCTGTCCACCCCCTCTCGTCGATCCCAACCCCACTTCACTCCCCCCCTTTCCCGCCCCTTCGCTTCGGCCGTCCGCCGCCCGGGGGCACGAACTGCGCCCCCGCAAACCCGGGGGTCCCCCTACCACCACAGTGGCGACACCCCTGGGGTCGGCGTCACGCCAAAGAACCCCAAACCCTTAAGGAAAAAGAGAGATAATGGTGACATACACCAACACTTACGCGAATTGTTTGATACTACCGGATAAGCTGACGGAAATGGATGTAACAATAAAAGACTATTTACCCCGGGATAATTTTGTATGGGGCCATCCCAAACTGGGGAATTTCCGATCGATCGACGGGCGCGATACTTTGGGAACGCCCGTCAAATGGGGAATTTAAAGGGCACCGAGGAATAAGACAAGGGAAGGGAATTTTGGGTTTAGTTTAATCCAGGTGTCATGTACGTCCAGAAAAAGCAGCAATCGCAGAACAATGAGAAATCAACTCGAGCCAGAAAGGACAGAGAAAAGACGTTCAACTACATGTTTCAAGTTTCACGAACAGAACAAGTCTTCGGAATGCTAAATGAAATCGTTAAATTTGTTAAATGCGCGAGTGGGAGAAGAAGCGCAGCGTCATAGCTGGACCATAACAATATAAAAATGGACCATACTGAAAATACTTAAAGCACATAGGTACAGAAGTCAATGAATTACAGCGGATATAAATTGATAGAATTATTCTGAAATAATGAATTACGTACAACAAAACCCTTTTTCAGACTGTTGTATTCCTCTCTGAAGATTGAACGTCACAAGCGTCTCCGCCGCCCGAGAAAGTATTCCAGGACGCTGATAGGCTAACGTCAGCATCGGTGTCGAGCACCAATCGGACGCCGACGGCCTGTCCTGAAGAGTATACTGAGGAGTATACTAATCTGTTTCTTTGTTGATTAAGAATCTGTCTCTAGCCTCAATTTATAGCGGATTTACGTTTAAAAATATATTTTATTACATCGGAGCAAATATTTTGTTAAAACCCTTGGGGAAAAGGCTTATTTTTTCTGTATTCAAACCCAAAAAAATCTACAGCATAGGGGGAAATCCGAAATATTCAAAAAACTTTAACTTTTTGACGTGAAATAAATTTAAGGTAATTAGGCCCTTATCAAAGGGTTTTTGGGATAAGAGGGGACCAAAAATTTTTTGGTTGGGGTTTTTGCGGTTTTGACTTGACTCCCCGCCCTGAGTTTCAAAGGGATGGGGAAAAGGGGGCCAAAAAGGGGACCCAGCAAAAGGGCCCCCCCTCAAAGGGAAACCCAGACGCCGGGCACAAAAGGGGGCGTTTGGGCCCCCGCTTCAAGACGAGGTGGGGGGAGATGACGAGGGGGCCGCGACCGGGCCCATATTGGGGGCGTCGCAGGACCATTCAAAAAAAAGATTCTGGTTCTCCTCGCGGGAAACACAGCAAAACTTTCCCCGGGTCTGGCGCGGGGTGCTTTTAAGGCACGGTAGGTGTTCGAGGGTTCCCGGGCACGGTGAAGTATCCTTATACTTCAGGGCAGATTGCCCAGGCATAAACAAAACCCCTTGCGAAACGGCCGAGTTGGTTTCTCGGGGCGCGGCCGCAAGGCGTGTTGGGGGGGGGCTTTTGGGGGTAGCCGCGACAAACGGGCGAGGTGAGGGTTTTTGTTCCTGTAGATAATTTATTGTAAATAAATTGTAAATACCCACCGTGTCTGTTTTTTTTGTGGTGTAGATCCCAAACCCCGACCCTTCGACGGCTAGTTTTTTAAAGGTGGGAGGGGCCAAAAACCCCCGGGGGTGGGCCCCCACTGTAGATTTTTAAAGGTTTAAACAACCACGAGGGGACGTACCATTTAAACAGTAGTGGTAAAAGTTTCGGGCCCACTGAAAAGGGAAATGGTTCGGCGGGGCACGGGGTGCGTAACTGGCGTGTGTGGGTGAAATCAACGGGGTTGTGCATCCTAGGAAATCCGGGGAAAGTAAGGGGGGTGTAAGAGGGTGCGGCTAAAGATGTAGTTTTTTAAAGAAATCGCAAGCCAATCTTGGGGCCAAAGGGGCCGCGTCAAAAGAACCCCCCCGACAGGAAGGACTAATAGCCGGCCCAAGGAGTACAGAAAGGGTCACCCCACGTAAATTAGGGCCCTCTCCCTTGAAAAAGTTCAGGGGTTTTGGGGTATCTCGCGTAGTTTAGTTTGGGGGCCCAATGCACGTTGCTAGAGAGCTAGGGGGAAAAGGAAAAAACGATGACAATAGTAAAGTTGCAAAAAATTATATTTAAAAAGGCCCAAAACGAGGAAGGTGTTAAGGCTTTGCGTCGACTACGGGAAAGAGGCGTGAAAAATTAAAATTAGAGGGGGAGCGGCTAGATCGCGAGTTCGAGTTAGAAAATTCCGATAGCGGTCAGACGCCGACAGGAAGCGTTTAAATTCAGGAAACGAGACGAAAAACAAACATGTCGGTTGATTCATGTTATGGACCGATTCCCAAAAGGGGATAATGATGACATCACCACCCTGCCCTGTTTGAGAGCCAAGCGGGTTGTTAGGGGTACCCGGGGGGAAGACTGGCCCAAACTTATTGGGGGACTTTCCCCCCAATCAATTCAGACTTTTCGTTAGAAGACGGAAAAAAAATGACCGAATATACCAACATTAAATCTAAATTTTTGAAATGTTTAAATTTTTCGGGAGGGTTTCGGGAGTTATTCGGGGGCATGAAGTCCCCCAACACCACGTGGGGAAAGTGTATGCCCGCGAAACCCTAATTTTGTAAGGAATGGGTTGTGGGGAAACATCTCAACTTTCGAGGGGTTGCTCAACTTAATCGTGACGGACCAAATGAAACTGCAATTTTGGCCAAAAAAGGGGAAAATTTCATTGTCAGGCCAGGCAACCCAATTTTTAATTCGCGAAGAAACTAGATAATTTGGGGAACAATGGGGCGGGGTGGAAACGGTTTTTTCGAAACCGTTTCAGAAAAAGGGGCGAAGGGGCCCGAAGTTAAAAACCAGCCCCGGAAAAAACCCAAAGGTATCGGGGGCCGGGAAACCCCTTCACGGGCCCTGACGTCAGGGGAAAAATTTGAAAAAACCCCGTGTTAGGAAAAAGCTTTAGCCGGGGTCCCCCCCATCTCGCAAGTGACTGATAAGCACGTGCCCGGGGAAAGGCGAAAAGGTTCCACATGGCGGAGGAGACAGCGGGGGGGCTGGCCAAACCATTTACATCACCGCACTCCAAAAGAGAAGCCGGAAATAATTTTGCGTTATTCAGGGCATCCCTTCAATGTTGTAAATGAAAAAGTTCCAAAAAGATTTTGGGCTTAATAAAATTTTGGGTTTTTCAGATTCTAAACCTAGAAATCTACCGGAGCACAGACCGACTGCAAGGACCTTTCCGGGGAAAGGGAACAACCAGAGCTGCAGTAGTGAATCGCGACTGTGATTTCGGTTACTATTGCTTAGCAATCCGGCGCCCTTACTCGAGGAAATTCCCAGAGGTTTCTTGAACCCCAGATTGTGAGCGCAGTTGTAACTCGGTCGGGAAAAAAACGGCCCCGGGCGTGCACGAAAGGGAGGTTACTTGGAAAATATCATAGGTAACCAAAACTTAATTCTCGTAAATTTTGGCGAAAGGCCCCACTTTTTCCCTAGTTTTTAACATTTTCTCGTCCGTGGACCTGGCCCCCTGTAATTCCCCTTTTTTTCTACAATTTTCGGAACTGTCCCCGGCGACCTGCATGGCGGGGACCACTTTCCCATTTCGGGGGAACCCCGATATTTGATTCAACGGTGCCCCTCTCCCTGGCAAAACCACCGAGCTGGTGGGGAAAAATTCAAGAAAAAATTACGAATATCGGGAAAACTGCTCCCGGGCAATGAAACTTTTTGGTTGCCCATTTTAATAACGCCGTCCTTCATGTTTTTTTTTCCATTTGAAGTCGTCGGGTCATGCAACACCTCCCTGTGCCATGGTGGGCCATGATTGTGCCAACGCGGTCCGGGGATCGGAAGAGGGCTTTGGGAAAAATTAGAGGTCCCCAACCATGGAAAACCTAATAAATTATAAAAAATCCCCAGCCCGAAACGGGTTAACGAAGGGGAAAATAAGGCCGCGTCCCCCCAAACCATCTCCAAAAATTTTTGCTGAAAATCCCCAAAGTAGTGTGGTGAAAAGGGCCCAAAAGAAAGGTGGAAGGCTCCTTTGCCGTCTATCTATCTCCCAACCCTCCACAAGAAATTGCTGAAGAAACCTTTTCATTCGAAAAAATCTACTCCTCCTATCCTTCGGCCAAAAAAGAAAAGAAAAAAGGAAAACTGTAAATTAGAAATTTGGTCGCGTGGGGGAAAAATCACAATGCCTTTTTTTCCATGGACGAATTCCCTTTCCGGGCCCCCGCTTGGCGGAAAATTTTTGCTCCAAAAGGGCCAATATATAACCATATGTTGGGAAAACCCACCGGGAAAAGTTGCCTTTTTCCCCGGCATTTTCAACAAAATTTGGGCTGAACCTTCCCAAAAATTTGGCGTGAGGCCATTATTCTCTCAATATCTAAATAAGGAAAGGCAGAAAACCTTCAAAATTTCCCCCAATCCGCTCACAAGCTTTTGTGCAAACTTTTTGAGCGAAAAGGGAAATACATTCGGTCTGGTTCCGAAACAAAAAAACCTATTTACACCTCCCAATGTGGCTTCCCGGAAGCAAGGTCAAACCCTGGACGACCTAGTCAACCCCTTTCCCACGAGATTTAATTCTTTCGTGATCGTCAGCACCTGGTAGCTATTTTTTTTGGGTATGAAAAGGGCCAAAAAATACCTGAAGGACGGTATTTTTCGCACCCTTTCATACTTGGGGCCCCGGGGGGCGGCCCCCTTTTTTCTAGTAGGCTTTCATCAAATCTTTCCGCGTCCGCCTTGGCGACGTGTTATCCTCTGGGGCACAAGTTAAAAAAGGGGTTCCCCGGGGGCGATTTTGAGCGTCACTGTTTGCCATTCTATCAATAGTATTGCATCAGTTATCCGGGAGCCTGTGAAGGCATCACTGTTCGTTGACGACTTTTCAATTTTTTTCTCCCCCCCAAAAGGGATGCACGTTATTGAGAGGCAGCTACAACTTGTGCTCAACAGAGGAATGGAGCGTGAAAAAAGGTTCAAGTTCCCACCTCAAAAAACCCCTTGCATGCACTTTTTCAGAATTCATCACCCCCCTTCCTACCCTTTTTTTTGGAGGACAGCCTTTCCCGTCTTGAATCCGGGAAACCTTTCCCGGGGTTTACATTCGACAAAACCTAACCTGGCGAAAAAAACCTAAACTACAGGGCCGATGTGGGGATCCTTCCGCACTCTTACTGGAGCTCGGGGCGCAGATCGTTTTGTCTTTTCCCTTTTTGAACTCCCCCATCCGCCCCATTTGGAAAAGGGTGCATGGTTGGGTAATTTTCCATCAACCCTCCGGCCAAAAATTTTCCATACACAATGCCGGGCAAAAGTTAGTACCGGCACGTACCCACGGGGTCTCCCTGAAAGCCCTTTGGGCCCACCTGGAGAACCATTTTGACCAAAGGCGGATATTCTGGGGGCCCCTATGGCGCGGGAAAAATTCCCAAAGTTGATCTCCCCCTCGCCAAGCAGTCCTCCATCCCCCCCCGACCTCCCTTGGGACTTAGACCGTTACCCCTCCCCCGGGGGTTCCGATGCCTTTCAGAAGCTTCATATAAAAATATCCAACCCTGTTTCCCCCCCAAAACCCTTTTTTCCCCCTTGGGAAAATACACCCGGGCCGGGGTAATAGTCTTAGACTGTCTAACCTTCCAAAAAACCTTAACCCCCAGTACGTTTCTTATCGGAATTTGGGGCGATAAAATCTACGTATCCCCCTTTTTTTATTTAAACCCATGGCTCCTCTCAAAAAGGCAAAAATCGGATGTGCTTTTTTTACTGCAGTAGATCGACGCAAAATTTTCGATTGAACTTTTCGTGCAGCCCCTTCCGCAAAAAGTATGCGCTCTGGAAAGGGGCCCAAAATTTCTGAACCATTTGGATTAAAAAAGTAATGATCTGCAGGATTTGTAAGAACCATCTCCTCCCCCCTCGTCTTGTACCCCACGACCATCCCAAAATCAAATCCATCATCTATTGGTCCCCCACTTATATTTTAAAAATTTTTTGGGTTCCCCGGAAAACATGGGAATAAGAGGAAAAGGAAAAAAGTTTACCAGGGGGCAAAGTCTGCCTCCAAAGAAAAAAAATTAAACCTCTTCACAGTCCCCACGGGGAAAAAACCAAGCCTTTGCCCAAAAGCTTTTTATCCGTAGTGAATGGCAAACAGGGGGCAAACTAGAAAACCCCGAAAATCAAGGATTCCCATAAATCCTTTGGGGTTTCCCCATCTCGGGATGCTGGGCGAAGGAGATTATTTTAACGCCCTCCGGATCGGTCACTGCTTTTCTCCCCCGGTTATCTCCTTTTACGGGGGCCCACCCCATATGCGGAATACTGCAAAATAGATCTTACCTAAACTTTTTCTCTGACATTGTGTTTAAAAATAAAAGAGCCGTCGAAGGCATGACCCCGCAAGCTCCCTTTTGCGGGGTTTTTGGGAAAAAGAATCTTTCTCTTCAAACCGGCTTTTTTTCGAGGGGACCAACGGTACAGCCTTATCTAGTGAAGATGATAATGAATTATTGGCTTTTTGCCCAAAATTTAAAAAAAAAGTTTTTGGAAACCTTTTATTAGGGTACGTCCTTTTTTAAAATTTTACTTTGCTCTTTATTTAAAAATGAATTTTTTGGGCACTGCAATATTGTGCATTGGTTTAAAATAATTTAAAGGGCGCAAATGGCTTTAGCCGTTGAAGGTCCCAAAAACCCAAACTTTTATCCCCAATTAGTTTCCGCTGGCTCTGCCGCTATCCCCACTCCCTTCACAGCTTTTCGCCGCTTCATTGCAGAAACTCTTAAAATTTTTTTCGTCTGCACACCAATGCCTTGCGGGGGATCAGACCATAGGCCTTTTAAACTGACCTATTAATTGATGACTAAAAGGGCCCAAAAGATATTACAAAAAGTGGGGAAAAAAACAAAAAAAGATCGCCCAAAATTTGATGATTCTTTCATACCAGTTTTCATCAGAAAGCTTGCAGGCTTTAATGATCCTACCCAGAGCCCCCGAGGGGAAATTTCCAAATTTCCATCTTTTTTCCAAAAGGAGTGAGCATCAAAATCCATAATGTCCCAAATGGAAAACGGGCTTTTTTTGAACGACTGCCCTTAACCCCTTTGGGCTAATGCCGGATATATCCGGCGCAAGACTTTTTTTGTCACCAGCCTAATGCCGGGTATATCCCGGGGCGGGTCGGGTTTGTGCCATGAGCGCTAATACCGGATATTTCCCGGTCCGCGATGTTTGGGGCTGCTTTCATTTTTTTCCCGGGGGGAGTACAAAATATTTGGGTTTTGGAAGACATCTAACAGCTTCCTAAAAGTACTAAGAAACTGTGGGATTTTTTTTGACCAATAGGGGGATAAGGAGTGTTTAAAAACTGAATTATCTGCCCGTCCCCTGCGCGGGGGGGTGGGGCAAGGGGCAGGCGTTGATTTAAAAGGAGTTTTGTCGGATTGGCCCCGCAGGTCCCTGCGAAATTATATGGCTCCGGGACCCCCCACCAAAGGGGCCCCTAAAAACCCCTGTGCAAAATCTACCCATCCTGGTTTGACCTCCCTTTTTGTTTTAGGCAGAAGGTCGGAAAGGAAAAACCTACTCGCCTCACACAGCGACATTTTTCCCACCACGTCCATCAGAAACGCAAAAAAGAGCTCAGCCAAGATGCGTCGTTTGTTCTAAAAACAAGCTACGTCGTGAATCCAGCCACATGTGTGTGAAGTGACGTAGTGCGCATCCCTTTTTTCATGATTTACCCACCAAAAAAATTAAATCACTTTCTGCCTTAAAAATTAAAATAAAAAAAATTTTTAAAAAAAAAAAATTTTAAAAAATTTTTTAAAAAATTTTTAACTTCCCAGTGCCGGTCCAAAACCCGGATCAAAAAAAAAGGCCGAGTGACTCGGGCGAGGACCCCTGATGCCACAACAACGTAGCGCTTAAAGGGGTTTAAATTTTTTAATTTTAAAAAAAGAAAGATAGTTCACCAGAAAGAACGGGAGATGCACTAGATGTTTTAAAAAGGGAAGGTTCCCCCAATCTTGCAATGTCAAATGTTCTTTTGTCGAAAAACATCATATGTTCCCCTTTTGGGCGATAAGCCTTTTCAACATTTCTGCTTTAAAAATTTTATCACAAGCAGTAATGTGAAGGTTTGAAACCCAACCCCGATACCCACCGCACAAGTCAGTTGTGTATCAGCTAATGGGAAAACTCAAAAACTTAATTCCCTTTTTGGGCAAGGGAGTGGCGTTAACTTAATCAATTGGGGGGCTGTTAAAGCCTAAGGTTGTGCCCTGGAAAATTAATTTTCATTTCGGGGGGTAACATCAGGCGTCATGACAAGGCCCCAATTTTTGTCAGCATTAGTTCTTTAACTACATTTTTAAAACCCGGGTTAATACTGTTAACTCTGCTATTGGGGGCTTAAAAATTCTTTTGGCCTTTTATCAGGATTTTTAAAACCGATTCGTGGAATTTACCGGGGGAGGGAGTCTAAGCCGACCCCACCCGAGTACACCCAAAACATTGATTTGTTATTTAAACCCCCGGCTTTTCTTTGAAATATTACTTCCGGGAAAACTCACTAACAGATGGGCCCCTTTTCCCCTTTTTTAAAAACAACTTGGTTCGATCGTTGCTGGAAGTGTTTCCCAAAATTTTGGGAAACCCCCCTAGCGTAGTTTGCAATTTTTTTTAAACGTCTTTTTATCCCGCCTGATCAAATTAGGGTTTCCGGGGGGTGGAAAAAATCTCCCCCTATTAAAACCCATTCTCATGGGGGAGGAAATCTGAAAATCATTTCCCCTCAACCCACTATAGGGATGTTGGGGAAATACGTTCCCCCGGCTTCCCCACCAATTCCCCAAAATTTTTGGGGGTTCCAAGGCACAGTGTTTTAAAAGATTTACTCACTGAGGGAAAAGGGCTTCAAAAGGACCGTTTCTTTAAGACTTCCCCCACCACTAATTTGTAGAAAGTAGGATTGGGACATTTTTCAGGGTTTCCCCCTCATAAAAATAAAATTCATATTATGTCCTCATCACCCAATAATAAAACTTATTTCCCGAAAAAGCCATTTAAGAACAGTTTTTTGGTTTTTCCCAAAAAAAACCCTCAGGGGGTTTTTTTGAATTTATCCCCCATTCAATGGAAGAAAAATTAAAAAGAACCCTTTGACATCTTCCAAAATTTTTGTATAAGGTGGCGGGGGTAACAAAATTTGGAAAAAAAAGTTTACAGGTAAAGATTGATAGTGCAGATTGGGGGGGTTAACATTTCTTTTGGAGCTCACCCTTTTCTCCCCCGTGAAAGATTTCGTTTTTACCCAAAGGGTTTCCCATGGTTCAAAAGCCGCCACCTTTTTTTGGGGTGGGGCCCTCATCAGCTTCTGCGGATGAGAAGCTTAATTTCCCTTTTTGGTTCTAAAGTTCTTCAGAAAAGTATTTTTTTGTGGGCGACTTACTGTATTCATGTCCAAATGTAAAATTCTTCACGGGGAAAATATTAGACAATTTAAAGGAATTCTTGGGGGTTCACCTTGCGTAAATTGGGCCTCAAAAAAGAAAAATGCACTTTCAGAACTCTTTCCTTTCCCCAGCGAAATCCAGTGTCAGGTTTTTTTCCCAAAGGGGGGCCCAAAACCCTGTTAACGCATTAGGTAAAGGGGAAAACAAATCAAAATTCATTTCCTTTGGGCCCGGGCTTTTTTACTTTCCAAAAAAACATTTTACCAAAAAAAGGTTTCTTTTAGGTTTTTCCAGGTTTGATCCATTGGGGCCTTTTTAACCATGCATTTTTTGAAAAATTTATTCCAAAAAATTTTGGGAAATTTTGTTGGGTTGGAATGATACCTTTCCTCAAGCATTGATTCGCGCCGGCTTAAATCTATTACTCAATTAGAAATTTTTGATTTAAAAATTTCCCCGATGTGTATTGCTTTGCAATGACAGTGGGTTTTAGTTTACAAAGGGTTTTTGCAGTAGCATGGTAGCTTTAGGTTTAATATATATGTTTTTCACACCAACGAGCAAGGCCTTAAGAGTTCCAACATTGCTGTACAAAAACAAAAGGGTTTTTTCTTCTCAGAAGGATAAAAAGGGAAAATGAACCCAATATTTAAATTTGGCTTTGGCAGCTGTGCTACTTTTTAAAACTAGTTAATAAGATAGTTAACATTTTCGCCGGATCCTTCAAACATTGCTTGTTTGTCCGACTCCAGGATAGTATTAGACCGGGTTTGCCTCCCCCTTTAAAGGGGAAAAATTTTTTTAAAAAAACCCTGCTCAGTATATCAGGGGAAATTTCTGCCAATTTTACCTGGAAAGGATTCAACCCTCTCAATCCTGCTGGCTTTCTTTTTAGGGTGTAACAAAAAGCGCTCAGGGCTAATCAGACCTGGTGGTCAGGGCCTCCCTATCTCAAGAGGCGTCCCGTTGGCCTTGGGGGAAATCCCCGAGCTTTAATAAAACTTTTTTCAGTTTTAATTTTTAAATGCAATCTGTCTCCACCCAATGACAGGATTTGCTTTTATTATAGTTCGCTACAACGCATGATTAGTCATGGCGATGAATTAAGCTTTTTTACATTTCCCGAAAACCTCCAGAACTTGTCGAAAGGAATCGCATTTACCATTCTTTAATAGGGGCCCCCTTTGAGTCACAGAAAATACTAACGCAGAACTTGTTGCGGGGAATTGTTCAGCAGGTAAAATTCACTTCGTTTAAAGGGACTTTCCAAAAAAACCCACAATGCCCTTCTGAGGGGGGCCTTTCTCTCTGAACCCTTTTTTTTGGCCAGACGGATGCCTGTGTGTAGGAAATATTTTCCCCAAATTTAAACCCGCCTGATGATCTCTTTTACCCAATCATTCTGCCACGTGACCCTCACTTTATGAGCGCCTTGATCTTAGGACTCCGGGGAAATCCCTTTTACCAATGTGCAAACATTTTCAGACAACGCTTTTTGGGTCATATCCATTTCCAGAGCAATTAAGTAGGGGATGTTTAACATGCTTTCCCCCCCCCCCTCCCCAAACCCGCAGCAGATCGGGGAACCCTGCCGTAAGAGTCCAACCAAATGCAACATTTGAAACTGTGGGGGTGGACTATACAGGTTTTCGGCATTAAATTTGGTGTCCCGGGGGGTAAGGCCCGTGCCAAGGTGATTTTTGGGAAAGTTTGTTTCATGGTCACTAAGGCAGTTCATATGAAATAGATCGTTAACCACTCAAGCCTTCCTTGGCCCAAACGATTTATCTCACGACGGGGCCCTTTCCCAGAATAATATATTCCCGATAACGCCACTAACTTCCCTTGGGGGCTCACAGGAAGCTTGGTTTCTAACCCGCCACTTTATCTGCCTTTTTTCCCCGATATTGTTGAATTTTTTTCCCCCTCTCGTGTCAATTTGGGAAAATTTATCCCCCCAGATATCCTCCCCTGGAGGATTTGGGAGGCTGAGATCAAAACCCCGAAAAAAACTTGCTCAAAGGGAAATTTGGCAATGGATCTTCACCTACGAAGAGCTTAATTTCAGTACAGGCGGAATCAATTTTAAACCTCGATCTCTCATTCTAACCCGGGATGACCCCCCCGATTTTGATTTTCACGTCTTACTCCAGGCCACTTTTTTATAAAAGGGCTATTAATATGCCCCCAGTAAAAGGGAAATTCAGTCTCCCCCTCGTCCCCCGATTTGGTTCCATCCTTCCCCATATCTGGAGATGGGGGGTAACCAAGCAGGAGCCACGATAGGGGGCCCTTGGAGAAGATTTTCGGCCTGGGGGGGACAACCCGACTTTAGTGTCGGACAACGGGCCCAGTTTATCTCTGATGAATTTTTCCAGTTTTTCAGGGCTAATGGGGATCAAGAAATCGAGGTGTGTGCGAAAGTTTAAAACCGCCATGAGGAAGGCGAAAGAGGTGGGGAAACCCCAAGGAGCAGAGCGCTCTTTTAGGGGCCTGGCCACGTCGGGGCTAGAGGGGGAAAAGCCCCGGGTGAGATTCTCCCATGGCAAACAGAACGATGCTGTCGCTGGAAAACCAGATGGGCCCCCGGAAAGGAAGGGGGCGGTAACAAGTTCGAGGGAGGGAAACCCGAGTTTTTTTTACAACCTTTAAAAAAGCCGGCCTGGTGGGCCCGGGATAACTGGGGATTTAAAGGGGAAATAAATTGTACCCAAATGCAGCTATTGAGCAAAGTAGTAATGGGTGCCCCCAGGGGAATCGGCCCCAAAATATTTTAGAACCTGTAGATAGGGTCAGAGGCTGAAAAAGGGGAAAAAGCATTGAAAGATTTGATAGAATTTGGGAAAGCTGTTTGGATGTGGAGCCGCCGACACCACCAGAACAGGGGACCGGAAAGGGACTAATAGGAGGTCAAAGCGACGTGTTCGGTTTTCGCCGTACACAACATTCAAACGGGGGGGTGTTGCGGCGATTTGGGGGGAAAAACCGCGCCAAATCGGCAGCGGGACGGGGGCTATCGGAAGGGAGCAGGACAACAAACCGGCGCGAAGGCCGGCCAAAGGACGGGGCGGCCGGCGACGGATTAGCAGCCCCCAGGCGGGGCTCGGCGCGGGGGTGCTTCTTAACCGGCCGCGCCGGCCAAAAGGGAAAAACCCGTTTTTGGAATGCGATCCCGAAGTGACTCCGTGTTTGGTGTTCCCTTTTGGGAACTCGGCTGCTTTTTTTTTCTCTCCTCGTATTTTGGACGACCGTGCGCGATCGGGGCTTCTTCTGGGTTTTTGGGCACCCCCTGGCTTTTTACAACGGGGCTTTTTTTTCTGGATTTTGGAACCCGGGTCACTACTGTAAAAAAAATCGATCAATACATTGTTATTGGTGACTTGCGTGTTTTTGTACATAAAAAAGGGGGTACGAAATTTTCCCAAAAAATTATCGGAAATTTGTCTTTTACCAGCGCTGAACAAACTATTCAAAAACCCAACGGGGAACTGGTGATTGGGTGGAAAAGTACAGAAAAAACAAGGAATTTCAGGCAGGCTTTAGGAGAGGCCGCGACCACCAACAATTTTCGTTGTGCCAGATACCCCGAAAAAAAGTCCGGGGGGTTTCCCCGGGGAAAAGGTGGGAAATAGGGGAACACGGGGATGAACGGTTTTTTCGGATAGAATTTTGGGGTATTTCAAGGGAATCCTGGCAGCAACGGGCCCAAAAAGTTCGCTACTTGCGCAAATTCCGCCAGTCCGTTATGGGGTTTAACGTTACGTAAAACACTTCGAAAAAAGGGCGCAAGGGGGGTACGCTTGGTTCAGGGTCAGATGGATTTCAACGTAGATTAAAAAACTTTAAGGTAATGGATTATGTGCTTTGCGGGGGATAAAAAGACTGGATCCCCATCTTTTAATTTGCTGTCGACCGAAACTTGGAGAGGAAAATGGATGGGGAAAGGGGAAAATTTTCCCTTTCCCCATAGGAACGAAATGCCACCCCAAAAATTTTAGGGATGGGCCTTTAAAATTTATGGAAGAATTGGAAAAATTTCTAGGAAAAGGGTTTGGACCATTGGGGAAACAAAAGGGGGGGGGGAAAAAAGCAGGGTTGGGGGAAAAGAGCCTAGACTGGGGAGAAAAAAATAATAAGTCAAGAAACTAACCAAAATTAAAAATTAGCGTAAGTTAAGTTGGGAATAAGGTACAAAAAAAAAAAAAAAAGTCATAAGTTGTACCAATTGTTAAGTATAAGGAAAAAATAAGTCAATAAAAAAAAATTAACTTAAAATAATTAAAATAAATAAATTAAAAAATTTAAAAATTTAAAATTTAAATAAAAATTTAAAAAACAAAGGGGAAAAAGTTAAAATAAAAAAAATTAGGGGGAAAAGGGGGAAACGGAAATGTAAAGGGGAGAGGGGTTTGCGGACGATCTTCTGTGGTGCTTTTTTTCCCGATGCTGAGGGGGGCCCCCCACTGGAAGGAGAATATCTGACACCCGCGCAAAATAAAAAAGTTTAAAAAAAAAAAAACGATAGATTCGCAACCCCGCTTCTGGCGGCAGGTTTTTCCCCCCCAAAAGGGTTTTTTTTTTTTAGCCGTACCTTATGGTCTCTTTTCGCGGCATTGATAAAAAGACCATTTGGGGGGGAATAAGAATACGAAAGGTTTATCACGGGAATGTAGGATTTATTGGCCCTTTGGGGTTTTGGGCCCAGCCCTATCCCTTTTCTAATTTGGGATGTAATTACCTATTAAATAAAATAATAGGAGTTATGGCATAATTTTTTCTAAAAATTTTTCCATTATTGGAACGATATCAGTGGCATAAAAAATTTGATTTTTAAACCTTTTTTTTTCAGTTTTTGTGTTCACTACGTAAATTTTTTTGAAGGTTTTTGTTGAACAAATCATCAGGTAATCGAAAAACAAAGCAATCCTTCGCATCCACCCCCCGGGAAAATCTGAATGAGCAGTGGGGGGCCCATTCTATGCAAAACAGCCTGAACACCCAAGCATCAGCAAGAAGGGAGGGCCGGGTGGTTTTTCTATGTAACCATCTCCAGAGTTTCGCAGTGTCCCCCGAATCCCGGCAGGTTCCCGTGAGGGAAACTACTCCTCCAAAACGAATAGTATTTAAGACCGTTCTCTCAAACCTTCCACACCCACCCATGATTATCACCCCGTGTGTTGAGTGGATTTTTAGGGGGAGTTTAGGGTTTAAAAAGGGATTTGGTGAAGCGGGTGTGTTTTGGGGGAAAACTGAGTTAGGGGGTTGGATTTTTTAAAAATTTTTGATTGAAATGTGAACATTTACGCCCAGATGAAATATCCAGCTATTAACAAATGTGAAGGGTGTCTGGTCATTGATCACTACTGTCGGGTTTTACAAATTCATTTTAAAACCCTCATTAAAAAACCCTTCTCATCGTTGCTCTTCAAAACTTTTTGGCTCCCAGCCGTTTTTCAGAACGATTTATTGCTTTGGTTGAGGGGGGGGAAATTTTTCGCATCGAAGCTGGGAGACGTTCGGGGTTAGGGGAAAGAACTGCACGGGAACCCCGACCCAGAAGACATCAGAGACTGGTTGAAGCGGGAAAAAAAAAGTTGGGGTTTAGGTCTCTGGAGGGTGTCGGGTGTTTTAAGACGCTGAGGGAAAATGGGAAAACTGCTCAGGAAAACCCCCTTTTGAGTGCGGGGCAACTGGCGAGAAGTACTGAGTTTTCCCCGGTCTGAAGAAACCGCCCGGGGACCCCAGGTTGTCTGCAATCCCCGACGTGCGGCGTTTAGGCAAAAACTCAGGACAAATTAAAGGTTACAGAATGGCATTTTCTGCGGAGAAAAATAGGGGGCTAGAAATGATGTTAAATTAAAATCAAAGGATAAGAATTTATTGGGAAAAAAGTTCATTTTTTTGTTTTGCGGGTTTACTACTTAAATTTTGTTGGTTTTTTTTGTCCGGAAAACCATCAGATAATCGAAAAACGAAAGCAATCCGTCGCATCCCCCTGAAACTCAGAACGGGGCGGGCAAATTTTACGAACGGACACGTCTGAACACCACCGTTTTGGGAAAAAAGCAGGGGCATGCTGGTTTTTCTATGGTTCCCTCTAGGAGTTTTGATATTCCGCCACGAATCCGGCAGATGATATCACGTGAGCAATCCCAACCCTCCAAAACGACGTGGATTTTTGACCTCCCCGGATTATCGTGTTTGCCAGTGATTACAGGTAAAAAAAATTCGGTTTAAAAAATTAATTTGAAGTGTATGAAGTTTTTATAAATTTTTGGGTTTTTGGAAACGAATTATCGAAAATTTATTTAAAATTTTGGGACCTTTTTCTGGTCATTGATCCCACTATCATTTATACAAATTAATTGAAAAAGTTTTTTAGAAACTAGTTCTCTTGTTCTTCAATCACCATGGCTCAGCACAGCCCAAATCAGGGGAACGAGTTATTGCATTGGTTGAGGGGGGAAATTTTCTGCAACAGAAGCTGGGAGAAGTTACGGTGTTAGTAAAGAACAGCACGGCGCTGGATTAGACGTTATCAGAGACTGGAGAAAGGGAAAAAAAAGTTTGGACAGATCTCCAGGGGTCAAATTCTGCTCAAGACTCTGAGCTGGCAATGCTCAGGGAAAAACCCCTTCATGAGTGGGACAACTGGCGGGAAATAATTTTGGGGCCCTCTTTTGGGGAAAATGCCCGGGGCCTTGGGGCTGCTGGTCTGCGATCATGACGTGCGGCGTTCAGGCAAAAGGTCACGGGCGAACAAAAGTGTACAGAATGGCATTTTGCGGGCCGCCGCCCTGGACAAATTAAAAATTTTTTCCCACGGGGCTTTTTCCTCAGTTAAAGACGGACAAGTGCGAGTATATAGAGCAAGTGGAGCCGTTTTGATCCACGATACTTGCGGGGGAAAAATGAGGTCTGGACGCGTCCCAGTTCCCGCGGGGGGTGGATGGGGTTTTTAGGGGGATAGGCATGCTTCACAGGATAGAAAAGGGAAATTTGACGCAGATCAATCCTGCATATTTTACAAAAAAGGGAATGATACCATCAACAAGGGGGCTTTATCCCAATGGACAAATAATTTTCCAACAAGACCGTTCCCCATACACTTTTGTGGCAGTTCAGCGTTGGGCTGAACAACCGGAAAAAGGGTGATTGAATGGTCCCCTTTTTTCCTCGGATTTAAATCCGATAAAAATTCCCGGGCAAAATGAAGAGGGGGATGGGGAAAATTGGCCAGATCCCTTTAGTAACTGGGGATTATCTTAAACCCGATTGAAAATGGATAGGGAAAAGGTTGCACACCGGGCCAATTTTGTAGCTGCATTGTTAATTCTCTTACACGGCGAAGTCCCAAAGGTATTGAAATTGAAGGATCATGGGTTCCGTATTAAACAAGAAATTTGACGGAGCTCCATGCGGGAGAACGAAGGTAAACCGTTTTTTAAAATTTTATAATAAACAATATCTTTAATGTTTGTACATTAGTAGCAGATATAATGTATTCCCAAAATTTAGAGATAACCATTTACAAAAATACAATTTTAAATATTTATTTTATTTCCTTTTTAGCTTTTTTTATCTCTTTCTTTTCCGAGGGTTTTAGAGAGGAAACCCCGAATCCCCGGTTGGGCTTCTGCGACCCCTCATTTGTGTAGTGTTGTTTCCCAAAATAAAAAAATTTCAATCTGACTATAGAAAATTGTGACGGCATGACAAAACTCTGTGACAGGTGTATTTTTATTCGGGATTCTCTGCCAAATCCAGGGAAAATTAATGGGGGATCCCCCGGGGGGGTAAGGGCGGGGGGGAGATATCCCACTCCCGTTTTTTTTAATTTTACTTAATTTCTTTTAAAAAGATTACCGCATCACAATAGTTATACCATTTATTGTTGGAAATATATTTTTTTAAAATTTCCCCAGCTAAAAAGGGTTTAATTTAAATGTCTCCTCAAAAATATTTATGAGGCTCAGACTCTGAAATTCCCACCTTGAAAATCGTTCTGGTTTTTTCTTTTATTCCCTAGACGAGGTAGCCCCCGAGAAAAAATCCAAAGGGAAAGTAGGTCCTGTTCGGGAGCCGGCCTTGCACTAGCAAATTTTCTTTGTGAAAAGGAGTTTCATGCCAGTATCGTAGAGGAATCAATTTCTGAATTTACGGCTGGGGATTTTTAATTTAACCAATAACGTACAGAGTTAGACTATCAATCATTCTTTTCGATTTCATTATTTTTGAAAAAGTGCCGGGAAAAAGGAAAACTTAGTTCAACGGGTTAAAATTGGCAGTATACTTAACAGGAAAAATTTACGGTAATTTTCAAAAAGGGGACTTTTATAAATTGTTGATTTAAAAAATTTCTTTAAATTTCTAATTCCATTTAAAAGGTCAAGAGATGATTTGCCCCTTTAAAATTTTATCAGGTTTCCCGCCTCTTCAACTTTTAAAAAGATGAATATTTTGATGTACTAATGTGGTAATTAATGGAAAAAAGTAAGTATAAATTATAATCTTTCGAGGTGGTTTATCAATAAGATTATTTTCATTGAATCTGCGTTCATAGTAACTATGGGGGAAAAACAAATCCCCCACCAAAAAATAGCCACTACTTATGAACCAAATTACTTAACCTAATTATTGCTCCCAAAATTTACCCAAAATTTTGCAACCGATATTTTCGATTGGGGTGTATTTGGCCCGATTAACCCACAACAAGCAGTGTGTATCACAGACCGTACTACGAAAGCCCAAAAAAAAAATATAGTCAATGCTATGACAATCGGGAAAAATCTGCTCCTGAATTAGATATCGGACTAGTCGTGGTTAAAACTTTTTAGACATCAACTAACCAGGGAGAAAACGTTTGGTTTTGGGCCAAAAGGGGGAAACTTCCCCTCCCCCCCAACTAATTTACCTGTGGAAGATATCATTGCAAGTATGGAACCAGTGATGGAACCAAAATTTCAAACCGGGCTGGGAAGGAAAATTTGACGGGCTCGGGGAAAAATTTTTTAATCTTTTTAAAAACCTGATAACAATACCATCAACACAAAAAGTCTGCCCTAAAAAACATAAACCGGAATAAAACATCATTATTTCTGCAGATAAAAGGGAATGCGACTGTCATTATGGGCACCGGGTTTCCAACAGAGAACCAGGGGCATTTTGAATACCGATAATAACAGACCTCTTCCTAAAAATCCAAGGGTCCTTTTTTTACGCAAGTCCAAGTATTTTTAAGAAATCCTCTATACCATCAGAAGATTTTAAAAATTTCACAGGCGTTTCCTCCCAGACTTTGTCAACCCAAAATACAAACCGTACACCCAAAAGTAACCCTTTTTTTAAAAACCCTCCAAACTCTACTACCCCCCCATTTGGAAAAACAGAAAGAAACATCAAAGGGTTCCTCTCACTTCATTAAAAAAATTTGGGACTTTGCTTAAAACCCTTTGATCTATTTTGAGTTTTTATGTCAAAAGCCTTTTTCCCTGGTTTTTCCCGTGCAGGGGACCCAAACATTTTTAGCAAAATATTTTTTAGGGGGATATCGTCTTATTTTTTAAAAAACACACTCCCTATTTATTTCCAATGGAACGGTGACTTATGAACAGACGGACGGCGTGGTTATGGGGGAATCCATTTGAGACAGGGGGGGCCCAAACTTTAAAGGATTTCAAGACCCCCGCCTTTAAAAAGTTCTATGAAAAACCCACACACTGGGTTTTGTTATGTTTATGATACTTTTTTTGTTTGGAGTCACGGTGAAACATGCCGTCGGATTTTCTGGAACATCCACCCAAGAATTCACTTTACTATGGAAGGGGGAAAAAAATAAACAACAAACTTTTTTAGATGATTTGGTCAACAGGAATCCCGATGGCTCCCCTTTTTCATAACCCTTTCAAATTAACCACGGATCGTTATTTACCGAAAAATCAAATCATCATCCCAGTCAAGAATCGCGCTATGATTAAAATCTTTACGACCGGTTTCTAAACGCAATTGCAAAACCCGACCACCTCCCCAAGAATTACATCTCAGAAGGGATTAACAAGCCAACGATTACCAAATCCAGCGAAGTAAGGAGGCCCCACCCGAAGAGGAAAAGATGAACAAACCGCACAGAAGATGCTATACTTGCCGGTTTTCCTGCCCTATTTAAGAAAAAATAAGGACCGCATGGGGGACTTAACAAAAAAAAGTTAAAAAAATCTTCCCCAAAAACTCCCAAAAAAACTCCGTAACAATTTCACTCAGTCAAAGACACCCAAGACCGACGTCTTTTGCCGGGTGTACAAAATTTCCCTTCTTTTTGGGGGTTTCCCTATACATAGGTACCATATGGGAGAAAATTTCAATACTCGTATAAAAAAACACAAAAGGAATTGTCGTCTATGACATCAGATAAATCAGCAGTCGCCGACCACCCGCTGTCGGACCGGGGCCCCCGACGGCCCTTTTAAGAAACAGATGTTCTCTCCACCACCACCCCCACTACTACCCAAAAGACTCCAAAAAGGAAACCATCAAAATTTATAAACACAAAAAAAAAATTTCCCAAAAGAAAAAATGACAAATTAAAAAAGGGACATGGTACCCGCCAAAAAACACCCAAAAATCTGCAGCCAAGCAGTACCGGTGACGTGGTCCAATCACGCGCGCGCTGCTAAAAGGGGCCCCCAACGGGCGCGGCGCCCGAACCCTCCCTTATAAATCGGCTTCGAGCCGCGGGGGCTCAGTCGGGTTCCCCTTCGGGGCGCTTCGCCCGTCGTGGGACCCCCAACGCCCGGGGGGCAAATAACCCCCTTTTTGGGCTTTGAAAAATCAAAAACCGCGCTTCGTTCTTCTAAGGGGGCTTTTTTTAAAAAGCCCCTTCTTAGGGCTTTCCTTATAAAAAACCCTTCTAGAGCTTTTTTAAACGAAAACATATCTTGCCAGCGAGTTCGGCTGCGCCCAAGCCCTTTCCCAAACCCCCCGCACGAGGGGGGCGGAGGGGGGCGCGAGACGGCGGGAAAACAGAGCGGGGGGAAACGTAAAAAAAGACACGGTTCCCCCCCAACAGAGGCATTGGCTTTAAAAGGACCCTCCCGCCCCGGGAGGGGGGCCCCGACGCCCCTCCTCGTCGGCCCCCCGCAGCCGCGACGCGGCCCCGCCCCGCCCGGGCGCCGCCAGTAACAGGGCCCCCGCCCGCCCCGACGCCTGGCCGCCCCCCGGGGCCCCAAGAAGAGGAGGATGGCGGGTTCCCGCCGCCGCCGACGCCGCCCCCTCATCCTTCCGAGGGGGCCCCATTTTCCGGGGTCTTTAAGGGGTTGCGCGAGGCCGGCGGTGATGCCGGGCACCGCGGAAATGGGGCCGGGGGCGCCCTTGGGTTTTGGGGCGGGGGCGCGCCGGGGTGCTAACCGCCCGGCGGAAAAAGGGGTGTGGGTACCACACGTACCCAGGGAAAAAGGGAAAGGGCCCGAGGTAAGGGGGCCCCCGGGGGATCCCCCTCCCAACCCCATTTCAATGTTCCATGATAACCTAGGGGAAATTTTGGGTTTTTAGGTTAACAAAAATTGAGAGGGGTGACCCCCCAGCGGCCGGGGCGACGGGGGCCCGGGGAAACCCCGGCGGGGGGATCGCGATGCTGGCGGACACGGGCGCCACCCCGGGGGGTCCGCCAGGTAGATTCACTACCGGGTTCCCTGCGGGGGAGAGTATCCCACCGCAAAGGGCCCACGCAATGTCACAATTGCCTGGATTTCGGGGACGTGGCACCGGGAAATCCAAGCGCCCCCGCCGCGCTGCAGAAAATGGGGGAGCCCGACGTGAAACAAACCCCCGGGGCCAAACCAGCGGAGGAGCGTAACTGCTCCAACTGCCTCGGTGACAACCACGGCGCGAAGTACAAGGGGTGCCCCGGTACAAGCGCCCGTTTCTCCAGGGGAATGCAGCCCAGCAGCGGCACGAGCGGGGGGCAGCCCCGGGCAGGCAGCAGCGGGACCGCCAGCGACGCGTCCGCATGAGCGAGGGGGCGGCCCGCGGTAGTCGGGGGCGTCGCGTTCTCCCTTTCGGGCGCGAACCTTTTCGCCGCCGTACCTTTTACGCCCCGGGAGCTACGCGACGCGCTGGTACGGGATTGTGGATGGTTTCGACCTCGACACAATGCGGAATATGTGGTTTAGGTTTACCACCCGATCGCGTATCCGTGGCGTGTTGGGGATGGATGAGCGCGCGGGTAGGTCTTTGCAAAGAATAGACCAACGCCCCAATGGGCGAGGTTGACCCCGCGGGAATATGTGGGCCCCTCGTGGATAATGTTCTGGGCCCTTCCGTACGGGGGGGCTTTGTCCCAAAAAATGTAATACGTTTTCCCGCAGGACCAGTCTCCAGTCCATAAACCAGTTGGTTCAGGTATGGTTTGCAAGGCAGGAACAAGTCGAGTTGATTGGGGGAAAAGCTTCCCCGTGCAGTGAGCATCGTGAACACTGGCGGACTGCTGGCTTACCGAAGCGCGCCAGACCATAGCAGTTTCTCTTTTTCGCAGGACGATCCAGGGGTGGGAGCTCAGGTTGGCGCCCGTCTGGCCACGCAGACCCGGAGATCAGCCGACCTTCACTAGCCGAGAGGAACCAAAACGAAAAACAGCAGCAATCGTCGATGGAACACGACCGGGAAAATGGACCCTAAGGGGGATGAAGGCGGGAGCGCCCCGAGGATCTTTAATCACAGCGGGATCACCACAGCCGAGCAGATGTGGTAAGATCCATGCCCCCCCCACCTGCAACCCATGCTATGCGGCGAACCACTTTTTTCCTTTTCCCCGGGAGGGACCGACGTCCCATCCAACCCCAAACCCAAAGATTTCAACCCCGCAAAGAAAAACCAAAACCCCCACCATGACAACCTTCCCCAAAACCCAATCCAAAAAAGGTACACACCCTAAGCCCCCCCGACTCCCGGGCCCAATACCCCCAGCCCCCTTTTAATCCCACCTAAAACCCCACCCAGAACTTAACACCCCAACCCGACGCAGACCAAACCAAAAAATGGGGTTTAAGATACTTTTAAATCGATATTTTCAACTAATGAACTAACAAAGGATCCAATGAAGACAACGAATAAGATGACTGTAAAATGTACCAGGACTGGGCCTTTTTAATTCAACCCCAACAATTAAAAAGAAAGCTAGACCGAATTAGAACTGACCCCAGACTAAAAAAACACTTACTTTTTAACAATTAACTACCACTTTTAAAAGATGCACTGGGGAAAACCGGGGCAAAAATTTTAATAAGGCTGCCCCAAACTATGACATCGACCTGATCAAAGAACCCGACTAGCAGAACATAAAATACTTCACCCCATCTGAGATGAAAAAAGCGACGAGAAAGGGCAATTTTGGCCCCCACTCGGGATTTTTAAAGATTGAGGTACCCCCACAAAAAATTACAACAAAGGGGCCACAATCATCCCCCTTTACAAAGTGAACGTTTTAAACTATAAAAAACTGACCGGGGACCTTAGAGTAAGAACTGCCAAAAAATCTATTGTAACCGCTCATAGTATGTTACCCTTGATTTTTAAAAAGCATCCGAGAACGTCAAGAAAGACAAGCAGCAATTATAGTGTTAACGAATTGCAAGAGATCCGCCAGCAGTAAATGGTATCCCCTTTTCGGGAAATTTAAATAAATTTTTGAACGCACCCATACAAGAGATCGAGGACCAATCAAAATCACCCCTTTAAAATATCTGCTCTAGAGCCAAAACATCGCTGGAAAAATTTCTCTTTTGCTGCCGCTCGCCGATCTGATCCACCGCAATTGTTCGTGCTAGGCGGAAGGAGAATTCGCCGTATTTCGACGATTTGAAACTTTAAAAAACCCTTTTTTTTTTGTCCTTTTAAAAGGCTTTTCCACGTAAAAAATTTATTACGCGAAGATATTGCAGTCAGATTACATAAAATTCGAAGGACTTGGTAGAAATTCCCCCAGGGGCACGTGGGTTTACCGAAGTAAGAAGTTCCACGACCTTGGGGATCTGGGTCGCCGTCGCCGCTCCCAAACTGTGGAAATATTTTTGAGACCCTTTATGAGTCAAAAAAATTCCTAGAAATTTCATTAAAAAATGTTTAAACGCCGGGAAATTTTCAGAGATAGATTCACCCACTTACAGACGTAGATAGTCGAATTAAATTCATTAAAATCATTTTGACATTATCTTACATAATATTGCAGTCGTAAAAAGGGAAACCAGATAACTAATTCCTGTAAAAAATTGTAAAAAAAAATTTTAAATTTTATTTTTATTAATTTATAATTTTGTTCTTTTTTTGTTTGCATTCAATTTATTGTTTAATAGTTTTCAAAAATTTTTCAAAATCAATAATTAGTAAAAAATTTTTTTATTGATTGAGGTTCATTCGTAACAATATTCTTTTGCTGGAAATTGTATAAAATAATAATCTACGTGAAAATGAAACTCGTCTTTTATATTTTCCCTTCACTATTTATGAGAGAGTTTCTTTGAAAGTGTATGCAAAGGGGATTTTTGGGATATGATTTTTTCAGTATTTTTTTGTTTCCATTTTTATAGTCTTGTTTACAGTTATTTTGTTGTTTTTTTTTTAAGTGAAAGGTAATATAATTTTTTGTAAAGTGTTTATGCAAGTGTTAAAAAGTAACTGCAGTTGGTAGGTAATCACGTAATTGCTAAAAGGGAGAGCAAGTGATGGAATTTTTTAATGCAATTTTAAATGCTAGAGTAGAATTGTATTCAATATTTAAACAGAATATATTCAGAACCTGTTCATAGTTAAAAAATTAATTTTCCTGTTTCTTTTATTACAAAGCAGGATAAAAAGACAGACCCACTCCTATAGGACAGTTAGGATATATGAAAACTATTCCTAATTTTTGGTGTGACATTGTCATAACTCACAGATCAAGTAATACTACAAGGTTGCCGGTGACCCGCTATAGGCTTTTTAGAGAATAGTGAAAAGGTAGAGGGGTCACTACACACTAGAAACCACTGTCGACGACCTACAGTGTGTGCCTACTGCCTCAATGACTCCCCCTCTCGATCGGTTATTGTCCCGTTTCCCCGATCCATTGAGCAAATGATGAGATGGCCTTGATTTGCTTCTGGACGTAAATGTAGCTTCACTATGCGCACGTTTTGTCTAACTTTCCTTTGCTTATAGTGGTAGTAGAGCTTAGGGTGAGTTTTATTTTTAACAATGAGAAAAATCAAATGTTTGTTCCATTACCGTTAAAAAAAAGTTTTCTATAATTTGGGAACGAAAATATCTAGTATTTGAAATGTTAATCCCTCGTTTTTTGAAATTTGTTATTATTTTTCATCTTTAAACTATTAATATTTAAATTGTTGGGAAGGTTTTTGAACTCAAGAAAGCGTGCCAGATTTTCTTCCTATACGTCACATACATTTTTTGACTAAATAAATAAAAATAAATGTCATCTGACAGAAACCTGCCCCAACTCCCGAACACAAAACTTCCTACCAAAATGTAATAACTGCGGACAAGCCATCCAGCCTTCCACCCATCCTGCCCCTACATAATGAAAGCCGAGAATCCCAAAAACAACAAATTGAACCATTCAACCCCCAACATTCCAACTCCGGATCCCCCTCCGTCACAATCCCAAACATACTCATCAGCCCCTTACCTCCAACCATAACAATCCCAAAACCCAGGCAACTCCCAGACCAACCAAACCAAAACTCCTCCACAAGACTTTAAAGACCTATTCTCACTCCTCCAATTCTTTAACCTAAAAATATTATCTCACATTAAACAATCCTCGACATTCTACGACGCCCAGGGACATCCTCACCAAAATAAGCACCGCAGGAAGATATTGAAATCTTCTCCCCTAAATGGCTCCCAAACCAGTTTCCTTTCCTCATGGAACGTAGAGGCGGCATCAACCAGAAGAAACCTCTCCTTTCCCAATTCCTTAAAAGACTACTTCATCGGAATCCTATTCCTACAAGAAATTTCCTGAAACCAAATATCCCTTTCTCCATCCAAATTCCATCACCCACCGTAATGACCTATCCCAAACAGGCACGGCCATCCTAATCCTAAATCCATTCCCACGCTCCTTGCCAGCTACCCGACATCCCCTCGAGTGCACAACCATTCAAATGGCACTCAGCTACCCCAATCATCCTAATTTCTGCCTATAAAAACCTAAACCCTCTTCCCACCTGTTCTTAACATTTTACTTAACCTACCTATCCTTTTATCCAGGCTGGGACCTAAACAGTAAATCAACATTTTGGGGCTTAAGATAAATAACAGGACAGGACAGAAACTTGACAACTTTATGACAACAACCCCACAATCCCAAATTTAACAGTCCCCTAGACCACCCAGCTCCAAAATGACAATCCACCCACATACTGGACATAATCCTGCACAACATCCACGTCTCCACCCCTATCCTAAATACGACCTCTTCCCCCTCAGACCACCTCCCATTGTCTTTCTCCCCCTTCCCCCACACTTTACTAACACCCAACCCGCTCCATTCCAGTCACTGACTGGAAATCCTATTCCACACTCTTCCAAAAATCCAACCCCTCCCAAATCAAATCCCAGAAGACATTGACACCTCTATCAACACCTCACCCATCAGAAAACTACAAGAAACATACCTACTCCCAAAACCTCCACCCAACCCTTCCTGACGACAATATCGTTACAATAAGGCGGAAAAGACAATTACAAAAACACCTACAAATACAGTCGGGGCGAAGCAAAACGAACTGAAACGGATCCAACAGACTCTACAGAAACTACTAAAACAATACAGGGCGAACAAATACGACAAACTTATAAACGACAAAGGAGCCCCAACGCGCTACATAAAATCGTTAAGACTGTGCCGAAAACCCCCAACACATCCCAAATTCCTTACTCCACAAAAAAATCCTTACCTTCGATCCCCAACAAATTACAAACAACCTTGCCCAATCCCTGGCACAAGTAATAAAAAGTAATCCTCAAATACCAAAATACCCCTCATTACCGCCAACCCACAACAAACCTGGACAACGACGGACGACGGACGCGACATATAATAACCACAATAGGCAATAATAAAGACCCGGACCCGATGGAGTTCTCCCCCCTTCAATTAAAAAACCTTCCACGAAACGCTATCCGCCTCCTCACTCTAATCCTTAACTCCTGCCCGGAAATCCTGTTTCCACCGCCTGGGAAAACCGCCCGCGTCTCCGATCCCCAACCCGGGAAGGACCATCGGCATCCAAACAACTTCCGCCCCATCAGCCTCCCATCCATCCTTGGCAAAATCCTTGAAAAAACCATCCTTCTACGACTCACTCCTAACAATAACCCCACCAAATCCAAAGCCATAATCCTCCCCACGCAATTCGGTTTCCGGAGGGTCGCTCTGAGGCCCTCCCAAACCCTCCACCTGGCTATCTCTGTCGCCACTCCCTCTAGATCCCTAAAGAGATACCAGCAATCCTCACTGACCTCACCCAGGCTTTTGACACCATCCACGAAATACGTCTGATGAAAATTAGCCCCTACGCCCTAACCACCTATTTGCCCTCATCAAGTTACCTATCCAACAAATCCATGTCCGCTACCTTTTAAAAACCTCAAAAACCTTTCCCTTCCAAGCCGGCGACCCACAGGCGCCGTGCCTCCTCGATCCTCTTTTCTCTCTATATCATGATATCCACTGACCCGGTGTCAAACCCCTCCTTTACGCCGATGACCTGGCTTCCTGGCTCCCGACCTACCCCTCAGAAACCCCCCTACACACACGCAAAATGCCTGAACTCCTTTCTCCTCTGGGCTAACAGAAAACAACATAACAAACCCCACCAAATCCAAAGCCATCCCTTCTCCTAAAAAAATCCTATCCCTCCCCCACCCCCCACTATAAACCAAATTCCTATCCCTGGCAATCCTATGCAAAATACCTCAGTGTCACCTTCTCCCAAAAAATGCTATGGTCCCCCCATTTCCAACACACCATCACCAAAACCAATAGAATCAGAAATGTCCTCTACCCCCTCCTCTCAAACCAAAACATAACCCCAAAACAATCATCTACTACTCCTATATCCCATCCATCCAATATGCCCATCCCACATGGTTGCCATCCCCACAAACCTATCCTATATCACACGCACTGAGAGCAGGGTTCTCCGCCTCATCTTCCGACCTCCCATGTACACCCGTTTAATGACATCCCCTTCCAACCATGACATCCCTCACATCCTTTCCCACATACACAACTCTGCCATTTCCAGAACCCCAAAAACTTCACCACCAACCCAACTTTCCAACCATTAATAACCCCACACCTCCATATTCTCCCCAATCCTCCCAGACACTCCCGGAAAAACATCCTTTTATATCCTCCAACTCCCACCCCTATCCCCCTGAACTGCAGAAGGCAAAGACGAAGCCGGGCCATCGACATAACAAACGACAAAACGACCAACGGCTACGCCTGAAACCCCTCCATCCAAACCTCCCACCAAAGTCACCCTGTTTTCTGAAAAAAAATTAATAAAAGAAAAGAAAATAAAAAATAAATAAATAAAAAATAAAACATTACAATAATATATATATATATTGAGACGAGCTCTGATATGCGCCCCAGCGAGGAAGCAGAACCCCAGGCAAAACCCCCAAGATAAATCGGGGTGTTTACCACTTCGAATGTGGCGCGTTGGTACGTCATCATCTGACGTCAGCGCGGCTGAGTCGGACGTAACGAGTGGTCGCAAGTGATTTCTACGGGAGATAAGAGCGGGAAAATTAAATCCTGCGATTGGCACGTTGATAGAAAAACGAGGAACAGTCTCCGAGGAATGGGTTCCCGAAACCGACAGTCGGAGAAAGGCCGCCGGAGAGTTTGATAGAAATCGCAGAACATTCTGAGACAAACCGCCGAACAGTCTGATAGAGATCGCCGAAGGGTCGAGTATACGATCATTACGTCGCAACTACGCCGCATCGCCAAAGCGGAAGGCTGAGGCGACATTCCTGGTGCAACACAGCCAAGAAGCAAGTTTGTTGGGAACGGAAGACGGGCGTGGAGGCACGGCCGTTCTGGGACGACCGGAGAAAATTGTACTACTTCACGGGCGACGGAGGCAGCATCAAGCGAGCCAGGAGCAGCGCGGACCGGCGAGCGTATACCGCACGAGCTGGGCGAGGCCGAGCGTCACTGCGGCGCGAGCAGCCGTTCGCAGCGATAAGCGCTGAGGTCGGTCACTGCGTTGGCCGAGGCCCAGGTTACGTGTTCCCCAATCGCCGAGCGTAGTACCCGTGCGACATTCAGACCGCGAGGTCGTAATATTTCAAAGGTGTGATTAAAGGTATAACTAGGAAGTATTCTTGCCGCGCAACACGGAATTCATTTCCCGATCCAACATAGTGGAACGAACAGACTGAAAGAACATTTTAGTCCCAAAGATCAGTAGGTTTGCATAAACAATTAAATTGCCCGGTTTTGAAATTTGCGGGCGAGATATGATTTTGAGTATTTAAGGTAGGAGGTTATTGTTTATTTGCACAAGATGGACAAGAACGTTAACCCAGACTTAGGATTATAATTATAATAGAAATAGGATTGCAATTTGTTTATTATAATCTAGTGTGTATTTTGTGCCTCTGGAAAAAGTTTAAGAATACATGCCTAATTTTACCAGAGCCATCCAAGTGTTTCATTAGAATTCGATCCGCCCTGATTCTATCCATTGCAAGCTACCCCTTATTTGCCTCTCACAGGCAAGACGAACGAACAACCTGACAGGCCTGGCGTCGGAGCGACAGTAGGCTGCCGCAGGGCCCCTTCACACCTCAGGGCTAACGCCCCCTGATCAAAGACCAGGTTGCATTGTGTGCGGCGCGCCGGAGAATGATCCACGGCTGTGTGTTCCGTCACAATATATATATATATATATATATATATATAAAATTATATATATATATTTTCTCCCCATGCCTATCCTTTCCTATCCTATTCCCACCTCTATACCACAAACCCCCCAACAATATAACAAACCCTCCTCATCATCCCCATCCCGCATCCCAATCCCCGTTTCTGTACGGGGGAGTGGAAATACCAACACTGACAGGAAAACCACATCATAAGGAACATCAGCTGAAGAATCCCTTCGGGGATAGGCAGCTGGACACCCAAAATTTCGTGAAGCGACAAGTCGAGTTTCTCGATTGGCCGCCTTTGGTACCGATAGACCCAATTGGGGCGTGGGGCCGAGACAAAAGTACACTTCTGAAAAATGTCCCAACCCGCAGCCAACGATGCACATGCCCTGTGGGAACTGGTATCAGAGGCTCCGGGATGAGGAAACAAACAGTAAGGTTACGCTGCTAACCTCGTCCGTTCTCTACCACGGCGAATGCATCAGAACGAGGACTTCGGGTCATTCTATTGAAGTATAGCCTGAAGACCGGCCTTTTTTGAGGGCCACAAAAACATTGAAACAAAAATTGATAATATGATAATGAATCGGACACCTGGCTACTTTTCATGTATAAAAAAAACAAAATAAAAGATCTTAACGAGTACGGCTCAAAACTCACTAAGTTACGAATACCATACGGGCCCGAGATGTTAACCGTTCGCCTAACAAAGCGCATCTACAAAGTTTCCCTTTGAGGAATATCAACTCGGCAAACAACATTAAATTAAATTTTGAAAATGAATATTTTGAAACATTGGTACTATATATCTAAAATAGAAAAATTAAATATTAAAAATGTACACTAAAATTGAATGATTTTATAGTGTACTGGCGATAGATTTCACTAAGAAAACAGTTTTTGTCAATTATTTATGACCTAAGTCAGGATCAAAAAATTAAAATAAAATTTACGAATTCAGAGAATTTACTAATAATAGAACATAAATCATAATTGCAAGAACATTTTACTCACTGAGCACACAGTTAAAATTGATTGATTGATTGATTATTTAGTGTTTAGAGGCGCTTCAACTGCCAAGGTCATTGGCGCCATATCAAAGTATTTAAAGGGTAGATTGAGTAAGTTTGCAAAAGCAACTTACCCGCTAATTAAAAGCATGAACATTATTTAAAAAAGGGCATGGTCCGCAATAGTGTACGACTAAATAAGGCAGAAGGAAAATATAACAGACTCGTAAAATTTATCATAAAATGTAAAATTGACTGTAAAGGGCCACAAAACAAACTAAATAAGATATTGTCCATGCCACTCAAATAAAATTACGTTTTCCCACTTTCTCCCCAAAAAACAAAGAGTTTTGAGAGTGCAGAATCGTCGTCCCAACACCTCCGTAGCGAGTTGCCCAGGCTATGCCTTCGTCGGCTGTCATCAAATTTTTGGGGCAATGCAGCAGGCGTTTCCTGAAAAGAACCGTCCGGCATTTTCACAAAATGGGAGGACTTTCCCTCGAAGGAGAAACTATGGAAAGGTGGCAGTGTCAATACGAAGGCGGGTTAAATTACTTCCTCGCGCATACAGAAGCGGGATGAGGAGCGCCAGGATTTACGGAATTCTTAATCGCGCTAAGTTTAAAAGTAGTATTGTGCCACTCTGTTTGCCACGCTCTAAGTACGGATCGTTTAGCAAGCCTAACATCCGACAACGGTACAGCAGGGATGTAAATTTGTATCCTACGGGTCGCTGATTTCGCCGCTCGGTCGGCCAGCTCGTTCCCTGTGATGTTCACATGGCCTGGAACCCAACTAAGGACCAGGTCATGGTGGCGAGACCGAAGACGATGAATGAGGCTCTGAACTGATTTTATCGGGTAGTCGACGACGGGCGTGAGACTGCTAAAGGGGAGCTGAGAGAGTCAGAACAGAGAACAACACGCCGCAGCCTCGCTGACTCGATGTATTTCAGGGCCTCCAGATTGCATACATCTCAGCAGTAAATACACTGCACTGGGAATGTAGTCGATATGATTTGGTGGTCTTGATACAAAAAAAACTACATCCCACTGCATCGTTGCACGATGAACCATCTGTATATAAGAATAGATGGTCGGGATAGGTTTCCCCTCAAGCCTGAAACTGCATCTGGTAAACCAGAGGACTAGCGATATTTTTGGGAAAAGATAGGAGAGTCTGAGGTCAATATTGGGAGCAGAAGCTTCCAAGAGGGGATCAGGTGGGCGGGGGCTTTACAGGAGTGGAAGTTCGACATTAAGCCCCCGCAAAAGATTTCTTAATCGTATGGCTGGGGTAGTGATGTTCGAAGTATGTACGATGATTCATATTTTGGGTGGATAATAATTCGGCGACACGGATGGCTATGGAGACCCGACACTTTAGCTCCATAGGACGATAATAGAATTGCCGCCTTTTTTCCCAGGGATGGCTCCCAGCGTCGTTAGAATGCACTCAATTCGGCTGGTGCGGTATGCACCTGTTGCAAGGCGGATACCAGCGTGGTGAATGGTGTTAATGGGCCGAAGAGTGGAAGGGGCTGCCGAACCATACACTTCACTACCGTAATCCAAAACTGAGCGGATGAGTGTTTTTATATAACCGCAATAGGTAGTGCGGTCGGCTCCCAAGACGTACCACTCAGCAATCGAAGAAGATTGGGGGGAGACGCATCTCGATTTTAGTGTGCGGATGTGAGCACGCCACGTTAGGGACTTGTCAAACGTAAGCCCCAAAGAACCTACAGAGTCGGCGAATGGCGGTTTCCCCTCCCAGGTAGAGAGCTGGATCGCTGTCCAAGTGATATATTCGGCAGAAGTGTACACCAGTAGATTTACTAGGGCGAGAATTAAAACCTGTTGCTAGCTCCATTCATGGAGCTTGTTGAAACACCAGTTGGTGCCCCCTGGATCACACTGATGCTACTGGACGAACAACAGATGGCAAAATCGTCCACAAACAGCGATGCCTTTACTGGTTCTCGCACGACCGACGCTATACTGTTTATGGCAATGGCAAACAGAGTGACACTAGCACCGACCCTTGGGAATGCCGTTTTCGAGAGGGTGGCTGCTCGACAGTTGTCACCAATGCGAACTCAGAATGATCTGTTCGATAAAAATTTTTGGAGGAATAAGGAGCTCTTAATCCCCACAGTGCAGGGTTCGCAAAATGCCATACCGCCAGGTGGTGTCGAAAGGCCTCTCTATGTCAAATAGTACGGCCACAGGGTGTTGTCTCAGGACGAAAGAGGTTGATATTTCGGTTGCCAAAGTGACAAGATGGTCCAAGGTTGACCGGTGTTTCCTGAAGCCGCACTGGATTGGTGTGAGCAGGTTTCTGCGCTCCAGGGCCCCAGACCAAGCGCTGGCTTACCATCCGTTCAATACTTTGCCGGCAGCTGGTGAGAGCGAGGGTCGGTAGCTCGATGGCAACGACCGATCTTTTCCGTCCTTCAAAGCTGGAATGACTATGGCTTCTCGCCATTGAACAGGAATGGTGTGCTCTTCCCAGATACGATTAAACCAAGAGGTGAAGGAATTGCATTGCCTCATCAGGAAGATGTTGAAGCATTAGATTATGTATATCAGGACCTGGGCAGTTCTTTTCGCCAATGCAAGAGCGCAGCGCAATTCCGACATGGAAGGGATGTTGTAATCGGCAGTCTCTCTGGGGGGAATTCCAGCGGCGACCTCCATCCTCTCATTGATCAAGAAAATCAGGAGCGTAGTTCGCCGAGCTCGACATCTGTTCATAGTACGTGGCAAGTTCCTCTACAATCTCATCTGGGAAGTGATCATTCCACCATTTTTGAAGAAGCTGGGACCGTGTTTGGAGAAGAGTGTCCTTTTATCCGGCGGATTCTCCTCCATACCAGGCGTGGTGGCGTGTGGCAGTTCAGGAGGAGACGTATGCTCTCCACGTTCCTTTTTCTCTCTACAATTATTCTCCTTGCCCTCGCCTACATCTTTTGTATTCGATGGTTGTCCCCAGTTGGATAATGTCTAAGACGTGCATGTGCCTTTTTCGGGCGCTGACCGTCTAGAACAGTCCTTATTCCCCAGGCACAGGGATGGTTTGTGGACAGCACGCAGACTTCGGGGTTGCAATGGTGGCTGCGCGGAACGGCGTCAGTGAATTCGACTAAGGCATCAACGTTCTTTAACGGTTCTCTGGGAAAGTTTATTTCCTGCTGAATGTATTCCCGTCAGCTCGATGGATTAAGCGAGGGGAACGGGGAGCGTCTAAACTAGGAATATTAAAGCGTACCATGGTAGGAAAGTGGTCACTCCCATGCAAGTCATCAAGAACAGTCCACTCTAAGATGGTAGATAGAGATGGACTGCAGAGTGCCAGATCTATTGACGAGAAAGTGTTTGACGCTGTGGAAAAAAGTGTATTTTCCCCAGGTTCAGAAGAATTAGGTTCTGCTGGTCAATAATATTTTCGATAATAGTACCTCTGGGGCATGACCTCGTACTACCCAGGCGGGATTGTGGGCATTAAAGTCACCCACAATAAGAAAGGGGCGGGGAGCTGAAACAACTTTTTCAAGTTCCTCTTGTGACACAGGGTTGGCAGGAGGAATGTATATATACACCGTCAATGAAAAGGACGGCAGATATATACGGACGCATACAGTTTGAAGGGGTTCGAACGATATGTTCCTCAAAACAGATGGTCTCTGATAAGAACCGCGACACCTCCGTGAGCACGAAGTCGGGATCTTGGTCAAACCGATAGGTTTGGGGAAACCCTGCAGGCAGAGGGTGGGTTTGGAAGAAGATGAGTTTCCTGGAGACATACTATAAATGGTCTGTGGCGGGAGAGTATGAGCTTCAATTCTTCTAAATGTATGCGAAAACCGTTCAAGTTCCATGAGAGAACCATTCAAAAATTATTATTTCTTTGGTGCCTTCTTTTTCTTCCTCACCTTCGAAAAAAAAGAGCTCTTGGGTGCTCCTCATCCACAGCAAGTCGTCCTGACTGCTGCTGGATAAGGTCGCCTGTGTCAGGGGTGTCCCGGTGTTTTGACACAGGTGACCGAGATCTAGAAGGGTTGGAAGATCTTCCAGTGTGAGTCTCGGCAGTGGGAGGGGGACGAGATTTCGGCGACGGATTTTGAGTTGGTGTCGATTTCTGATTGGAATCCCGTTTCTATAGGGAGCTCAGTAGAAGGTTTCGGTGGCTGGAGTTTTTGCTGTTTATTTTTTATTTGGTTGGTATAATTACTTTTCCCCTTGGATACAGGCCGTATCTTCAGGAAGTCTATAGAACAACCTGGCAGGAGAAATGCGCTGCTGGGGCTGGAGTGCATTGGGTTTGGCAGCTCACGGTTACCACCGGGGGCCCGGCTTTTTAAGTGCTGGAAAAAGGGTCGTGACATGTCTACTGGATTCCTGCGGAATCGACGCTTCGCCTCAGGGAAAGAAACTTTTCTGTCACTCGTATCTTTGGATTTCCCTTTCACGGAGATAGATTGGACCCCTGGTTGAAATTGGCTGCATGGTTGCCTTCACAGTTAAGACAGTGCGGTGGTCTGTCGCAGGGTTGTGGGTCGTGCGCTGGTTTCCCACTTCCGCATACTGCGTAACCGACATGCAGCGTTGCTGAGTATGAAAACCTTTGGCAGTTGAAACAGCGCAAAGGGTTCGGAACATATTGTCGCACACGGAGGTTTAAAAAACCAGTACTTATTTTTTCCGGAAGGGGCGGACGGTCAAATGTAAGGGTCAGGGTCAAGTGGGATTAATTTCCCCTGCTCCTTCCGTTTGATCCTATACACTTCAGTGACTCCAAAACTCTCAAAGAAGTTCGACAGATCTTCATCACTTTCAAACAAAGTCCTCGTGGTTTACCACGCCTTTGCACAAGTTCAAAGTCGGGTGATTCGTGACACCACCTGGATGCCGGGAATCTGCTTGGTTTTGAATTTTACAATTTGTTCGTCGGTGCGTGCTTCCCAAAAAGAATGGTACCATTTTTTTTGTCGCACACCGCTTGGACACCAAACTCGTCTTCAATGGCTCGCGCCAGACAGGGCACTTATGCTTTTAAAAGTTTTCCCTTCCTCGGCGCATGCCATGAGGAGGGAAAAAGGGCTTCTTCGGGTTTATCATCTTTTGCAAAAAACTATTCAAATCTATAGTTCCATCAAATATCTCCTCTTCCTTTCGGAGGGGGGCGGGGGTTTATTTTCTGCTCCATAGAGTGAAGGCGGGTTTATCTCCGTGCTCCCACCCACCATGGAGTCCAACAAGGGACCCCCACTGGGGTGCCAGGGTTGGGACAGAATATAGTAGGGGGATGTCACAGCGCTGCCGCCGTGGATCCCCCTCACCCTGGAGTTCAGTACAAGACCTAGTCCCAAACCGGTTGATCGGGGTGGTTAGCTCCCGACCGCCCGTCTAGAAAGAGTCCGTAGCCAAAGCAAGTGTATTGAGACCTACAGATAATGTTCCCCAAAAATACGTAAGGCACTTCCCCAGATACCAAGAAAGAAGTAGCACGAGGAGAGTTGGGAAACAGACCCGGACTCTCAACCGCCAGGACCATTCCCTCCGACACGGTCGCCATGCACAGCAAACACATGGGTGGGCGTTCAGCATACAAGGGGGCCAGTGAAATAGAAAAGGAGAAGAAAGAGAAAGGATGTAATAAAGGAACGAGAATGATATATGGGGAGAAGAAAATTGTCTGGTGAAAGAAAAGAATACTTGAGAGCCCTCTCTGCATCCCCCCGTCAGGACGTGGACCAACCCACCTCGACGGGTCACAGTTAAAAAGAGTTGGAGAAGATTGTGAGTAAATTTTAAAGATTTCGTATTGACTTGTATGAAGTCCACCCCCCCCCAAATTATATTATCCTAATCAAATTCGACTCACGAGTTAGGTTGAGCATTTTCATCAAAATGGCGAAAAAATATTTTTGATAATTACTTCCTCTTTACTACGTAGTGAGCCGTTCTCGATCCCGATGTTAGGGAATGGTACAGAACGGGGGTTTCTAATCGTTTAATTGCAGAACGACAAAAAGGTCCTTTTTATTTCGTACCGGTACATTTTTCGACATTAGTTTTGAAATCGACACAGTTTTTATAAAAAAAACAAAATTACTCCGATTTTCATTTTTGGAAAATAACCAAAGAATTTTTAGTCATTCTAATACGTATTAGAAATCCAGTGTTATAATAAAACTTGAAAGTCACATTTAAAAAAGTAGTTTTTGTAAACACTTCGGCTTATAGTGTAATTATTTATTTGCCTGATTTGTTAATCAGACAAGAGGCTCATGTTATAGATCGGTTTACACGAAATATTTGAAAAATTGAATATTTGTGTCGTGACCGGCCGCACTTAACCAAAAGTGCCGCCACACAATGACGTCAGCAGGGCGTTACCGCCCCTGGCGGCAGTGGGAAGCAGCCGCGGCGGGCCAGTCGTGCCCGGCTGGACGCGGCCGTCACGCCCCCGGGGCGGGGGGGGATAAACTCGACCCCGCCCTACTAGCTCCAGTCCCCGGGCCTACGGCTCACGGCCGCTATAAAAACGCCTCGGCGCAACGCTGAGGCAGTTAGCGAGCGACCGAGGTAGTGTGAGGATCCGGCGAGATAGTGGTGTTATTGTGCAGAGAGTGAGACGACAAACACAGTGCTTCGACTTTGGATTTCCCTTCGGCTATTTGGTGACTTGGCTCCTCTTTGGTATATCTCCTGGATTACGACGACACGGCTACGTTCTCTCTGCAAGTTCTTCTGGTTATTCGGCACAACGGCTTTGATGGTTTTGTCAAATTTGTTTCGTGAACCCTGGCGTTTTTAATTTGGATACTTCAATTTGCATGTTGAAAATTTTAAATCTTGTAACGAAAATGAAAATTTACTATGATTCTAACGACTCTTTGTACAGGTTGCAATAATTCATTGTAATTATTTCACATTCCTCTACTACGTCGTTGACCGAAAGAGACCAGAGTTTGAGACCCGACAGCGAGGGATGTTTGAATCTAGTCACACATCTTGATCGAATTTATCTACTGATTCGAGAATTCCAGTTGCCGCCTGCTCTTACCCGGCAGTTTCCTCTGTTTTCTCCGACAAATACCAGAAAAATCCCCCACATTTTTGCGCAGCATTACACAACTGTATCTAAACTACGTATACACATCTATACGCCGCATGTATATGAGAAAGTAAAAATGCCGAAACACTACGTTAACAAATAGACTACGGACATTGTGTAGCCTTGAGAAGAAAATAACCGAGCATTTCAATTTTGTTAAGTCTTGTCATAATGTTCATGGTGAGATCAAAAAATTGGCGTATTCGATTCAGACGCACTTTAACGAGGTAGTACACTGCAAAAAGGAGGACCACCCAGACCAGACCCTGAGTGCAACAAATCGACTGGGAAACAAGAGTCCTCAGACCTCCCCCTGAGGCTGCGCGAGTACCCTAACGAGAAGCGATCCTTCGCGAAACCGGAACCCCCAGGTGCCCGAAGTAAGGAAGGAGACAGCAAAAACGCAGATAAAATCCGGGCAGAAATCCCCTCTCCGGAAATACCACGAAAAGGGCCCCGAGGGTAAGTGGTCACTCGTAAGAGAACACTAGCTTTCTAAACGGGGAAAAAGGCCCCACCCAAACCAGGTGCCTGATGTTCAAGGAAGGACGACGCGCTGACGTACGCGGACATCCTTAAAATGACAACGACCGAGCGCACAGGTGGCTGCGGGAAACCAAGATTTTCAGTCCTCTGTAAATCCTAGGGAAAAAAAAACCTCAGCCTCTATGTGCGTGATTTCCCTCGCACCCTCGACGGAACTCGCCTCATACGCCGACGATACGGCTGAAAAGCCACGTCGAAAAGATAGAGCTTCTCCAGAGTATTTGGATCAACATCTACTACAGATCCAGGAGTGGCTGAAGCTGTGGGGGGTCAAAGTCAATGTAGTGAAGCACGGCCGTGCTCTTCACAGGTGACAGCGATTCACGCAGCCGATGCCGCTCGCGCTTAGTGGAACGTAATCAACTGGTCAAAAATGTCAAATACTTAGGGAGTGACGTTAGTTAGCTCACTAATTTTCAGCCTGCACATAGATAACGTGCGGAAGAAAGCGCGGCAGACCAGAGGCCGCTTACGAAGCTTATTTCATAGGCGACAAACTGTCAAGGGCAAACTGCCTCACGCTTTATATAGCAATTATTAGGACAAATAAAGTACGAATCCTTGCTGGGCGATTGCTGCAGAAAGTCATTTAAATAAACTGCAAATAGTTCAGAATGAATTCCTTAGGGCCCCCCTCTCCCTAGGCACACTTCAATTAAACTTGCATCGCGATGTTTCAATGCCACTGCGAAAGAGCACTTCAAAGCATTACTACAAATTTTTCAGAAAAGACGCTGACTCGGAAAACACTCATTTCGGGGCGCTTCATCGAATCCGATCAACGGGCGAAGTATGCGACCGAAACAATTTCGGGGTAAGAAATCTGAAACAGCGAAATGAGAATTGAAATATAAGCTTTGAATTTCAGCACGCGCAATGCGCGCCAGTTAGCTAAAATCTAACTGATCTGTTTTCTTTTCATGTTGCAGGATTGGGCCCTAGATGCCCGTAAGGGTAGGAATGGTTGACCGCGATGGCGTGAACGTACATAGCACCTTACGTGCGTTCACAAAACTGCACACAAGTCTACACTAGGAGGGAAATTTAGGATACGGAGGGTACGAATTTTCAGTAGCGTCGGCGAGGGCCGTTGCAAGCAGCGCAGGTATAACTCCCGCGCCCTTCGGGAAGCGCATTGTGAGCGCTGGGTAAACGAGTTCAGCCAGAAGGACTGGTCGTCCCGTGAAGGCTGCAAGATCGCCGGGCGAGGCGAGGCGGACCTAAGCCGGTCCCCGTCGCTGCGGGAGCGCTCGGAGGCGACGACCGCATTGGAGTGGGAGAGTCACTCCCCCACCCACGCCGGGCAGCGACCCAACTGGGCTCATGACCCTTCACACAGTCGGAAGTGACGGCCGAGCAAGGGGATTTTGCAGCCCGGGACATCCGCTCTACACGACCGACGGTGACACCTCGGCGTAACGAAAGCGTAACTCGCTCCGAGATAGCGAGTGGAGGTGACTGCAGAGCACATCTCTTTGAGTCTTTGCCGAACGCACTACTGTGGTTTCTTCTAGTAGCGTACTCCCTACTAGAGCAACTCTGTTACCCTCTATTGATAACAACTGCAACACACCTGGATTCTCGACTGGCCATTGGATCGATACATCGGAACGGAGCCGCTGACGCCTCAGCCTGAGGCCCAAAGCGACACCTAAACGGTTGACAGGCGGCCGCGGCGGACGGCGCATAGGACACCCGCCCAGGACAACGAAACCCTCTCGTCTTTGTCGAAGGCATCTCCTCAGCCTGCAGGTGGGGGGCACTGGCAGGAAGCGGACAGGCGACCCGGACAGCAGCAGCTGCTGCAGTCCTCCTCCAAATGAACAGAGCGAAAACGTCCCCATGGGCGCCAACCACCGACGGCTCCATGGAAATCAACCCACCCCTGCAGGATGGCACATCTGGCACCTCATCTGGGATCTCAACCGACACCTCATCTGGCACCTCATCTGCGACCAGTGGCGACGGCGGGACAGGTAGAATGCGCTCGCACCTACATATTCGGTAACAATTCATCCTTTTCCCAAAACCTGGAATTTATCCCGTATAAGAAAACCTTCACCACAACCCTCAACCTCCAACAACCTGTTCCCGTCCCAAATTACTTCAATCCCTGGCCTCCTCTCCCTCGTGAAGAGACCTCGACGACAAAAAGCCCTTCAGACCAGACTAAAAAAATGACAACACACACCAGCAAACCAGCCAAAGAGATCAGACAGGCAACAAACCAAACCACAAGACCAAAAATTGGACAGTTCAAAATCGACCTCGCATCAATTTTCTGCCTAAACGAAATAATGAAGGACCTCATTACTCACTGCAACGGACAGATGACGGGCAAATGCTCAAAGACTGAACTTATAATCCAGCCCAAAACTGTGGTGGCTCATAAGATTCGTGACAGACTTGAGACCATACGGACAACAAACCTGAAAGACAACTACTTTAAACATGTCGCTTACCACTTCCACCGAGCCACTGACGAAATCCGCGAAAAACTGGTGATCAAAGGACTCCCCCCTAGCTTCCCCACAGAAATCATTGAACAAACCCTGACAGTACTAAAACTGACATTCTTTCATATTACTGAAATGCAGAAACGCGACGATACCGGCCACATGACAGCACTGGGGATTTATACCATTGAAATACCAAAACGTGACGTGACAACGACAAAGCAAACCCTAAAGTACATCGACCATTACAGCATCAGATTGGAAGACTATAAACAAACCAACAGGGTTCCCCAGTGCAAAAATTGCCAGCGTCTTTATCACACGAGGACTTACTGTAGAAGACAGACTATCTGCGCCCTCTGCGCCCAAAATCACCAGACTGAGACTTGCCCCAACGCCCAGACCACCAACTTCACTCCTAAATGTAACAACTGCAACTTAAATCACTACGCCTTTGACCCAACTGCCCGCCATTACGCACTGCACCAGACGACAACAACAACTAGACAAGACAGCAAAAACCTCACAGCAATTTCAATCTCAAACTGGTACCTTCCATCCCTCCCAACACCATCTGCACCCTATCAGCCTTCATATCAGAATCAAAATCATTCGCATCAGCCACTACAAACCAACAATCTGCATCCAACAACATTCATCATCATCCATCCCATCGACCACTGACCCTGACTGAATTATTAACACTTTTCAAATCATGTGACATTAAGAAAATCCTTTGTCCATCCCCCATCATCGCCATTTTTAAAGCCCCAGGAAGCATAATAGAAAAATCCTATAGTCAATAGTTAAACTAGCTGAAATCTTCAACTAATGCCCTCTTCCTTTCCTTCCTTACCCTATCTTCTTGGAATTCACCGGCAGCCTTCACGACAAAAAACCTCAACAGTTCTTAAAGGACTATTCCGTTGGGATCATGTGCCTACAGGAAACCTGGCTAAACCCTCCTACATCTTTCGGCATTCAAAATTATACAGTTTACAGAAATTACAGAACAACCGCAGCCTGTGGCAGCACAGCAATCCTAATCTGGAACCACCTCCTCCACCTCATACTCCCTCCTCCCATAGACCAATGAATCCACCGCAATTGTATAACCCCTCAACCCCCATCATAATCATTTCAGCATACAAAAGACCTAATATCCCTATTCCCATCTCAGATCTTCTCACCCTTAAAACCTCCCCCATCCATTTATCCTTTCCGTGACCTCAACTCTAAAAACACCCAATGGGGCTGCAAAGGACCAACAGCACAGGGCAGACTATAGAAGACTTCCTAACCAGACACCAAGACATACAATAAAATGCCCTCCTGAACCGACGCACTACATACGAGACGCACCTAACGACATAATCGTTGTACTTATACAAACGTACAGCCCAAAGCCCCAATATCTTTGCTTATTAAACCCTCAGACCATCTGCCACTAATATTTTCCAGCATGACGACCCTTACTTCCCCCACTAGACCTACTGACGACAACTGCAAAACTTCCCCACACACTCAAAAAAGGTACACGTCCCCGACAACTTTCGCAGTGATGCATTGACAAATCATTACTCACCTGACAAGACAGATAAAAACCCCTGGGAAGACAACGAACTGTGACGGGGCAATCCCCCCACCCCCCCCCAATGAAATAGTCAATTTAATAAAACTAAAAGACAGACACAAAGACGTTTCACAAATACAGAGGGAAAGAAGAAAAAAGAAAACTAAAACATTTAAAGACTAGTGCAAAAACACTGAACCACAAAACCAAACAAATCACGACCTCTTAAACAAAAAAATTCGCCCCCAAAGAATACAAAATAATACAGGCAACAAAAAAAACCCCTCCAAAACCACCCCTTTAAACCCCCAAAAACCCCCTAATATTCGACCCCCGAAATCAAATCTTCGCCCAAACCTAGCTAAAAATTTCCCCCCCACAAACCCCCCCCATCCCTGATGGTCCTTCTCAAACCTAAAATCACCCAAAAAACCCCCTAAACCAAACAGCCCACTCCAAACAACGACAAGAGAAAAATCATAAAATCCATTTCGGTCAAAAAATCACCTGGCCCTGACGAATCCCCCCTTCCCCAAACCCAAATTTTCCCCAAAAAACGCCCTTAACCTCTTCACTAAAATCTTAAATTCTTTTCTTTTATCTTTTTCTATCTTCGGGAAAACCCGCACACTTAATGTTTCCCAAAAAACCAGGTAAAGACCCGCAGCCCCCCAATTATCCCCCCCATTAGCTTGTCCCCATTTTCGGCAAAATTTTCAAAAAAATCATCCCCATTTACCCCTCCTCGACCCCATCATACGCCCGCAATTTTGGGATTCGGGAAGGCCGCTCTGCCCCCCCAAAAAAAACCAGCCCGAAGTCGCCCTCCCCCAAAAGAAGAAAGAAATACCATGTATATTTGTTATCCACCCTTTCGCACCTTTTCCCCAAACATACTTCTAAAACTCTTCCCTATGTCTCACCCCCCTTTTCTCTCTTTTTCAGAACTACTTCTCAAATCGCACCTTCTTCGTCAAACATCTCAAAAACTTTCCCAAACTCCCCCATTCACCCCCCCCCCAGGGCGCCTGTTACCCCAATTTTCTTTTCCATTTACGTAAATGACATTCCCCAACAAACTTTTCAGCTTTTAGGGTGATGATTTTGCCTTTTACCCCCTTCCCCGCTATCTGAACCTTTTCCCAACAAAAAAGCTATCAACACTCTCACCCGGGCGCTACAGAATAACATCACCACCAACCCCAAAATGTCAAACCGTATTCAGCAACCAAAGAGCACCTACATTCCCCACTGACGATCGCGGACGACCAATTCCATGGACAAAGAAGTAAAATATTTGGGTTCATTTTAAACATTTCATGGAACAATCATAATCATCAATCAACACAACCCCCCTCGAATCATAAACCCCCTCCATCCTCTCCTCCCCATCCCAACCACCCAAAAAAAAACTATATCTACATCCGTCCCATAAATACCCCCCGATTGGTCTTGCACCACTAACGTTAATTACTTACAACTGCTGATGAAAATGAATCATCCGACTCATATTTAGACCCATATACCCAAATTCAAGAATCCGCCAACGACATTCCATTCCCTATAGCAACATTTTTGACTCCCCCCGAGACTACATCGAACATTCTTAACTAAAACCTAAACTTCCTACAAATCACATCTTTCCCCCCCCAGACACGTAATAAAAACCCCCTTGAACCCTTCCCCCCCCCCGACGTAACAAAAAAAGGATGCCCCGGAATACTTGACACAACGTGAAAGACCAACCGACTCAGACAAGACCGCCCAAAAAATCGAATAAAATACCAAAACAAAATACACCCAACTATTCCCCCCATCTTTTTCCCTCATTTTTTCCTTTTTTTTTGTTTCTCTTTCTTAACTTTTCATTTTCCTTCTTTTTCCTTTTCTTTCTCCCCCCGATCAAAAAAACTAAAACCCTTTTTAACCCCCGCCTTTGTGGGGACGGTGTTTCCTTCCAAAAAAACCAAAAACCGAAGAACCCCCGACGAAGAATTCTCGTGAGAACAGGCAATAAAAGTAACCCCCCTAGTCGCCCCTCGCTCGCCCCGAATGTGGAACTGGGGGAAGGTTATTTGGCGGTTTAGTAGTCTTAGCTGAAAGCTTTGGTCTGAATATAGTAATGTTAAATAAATTTTTTTTCGTTTACGCAACAAATCCCAATTAATTAACTTAGTGGACGGGTCTACCCATTCCGATAAATCCGCCCCGGCAACTTTTCCTGGTATACCCTGGTGTTTCCCGGACGAATGCGCAGGCCAACTCCATCGTCCCGCCCTCCCGCCCCCCCTTATGCAGACTGCCAAGCGGGTGGCGGAACCGTTGTCCCCAACGCCGAACCCCCAGAAAAATTGGGGAGGGGATGCACGGGAGACGCTAGTGTCAGCAGATGGCAACTTCCGCACAAAATATTGGGATTGTGGAGACCCGAAAACGGGGGAGATGTATAATTCAACGGGACCGTCATGTATTGCCGTCAAATATCAAAAAGGAAATTCGGTAACACGTTTGCATTAGGGAGAAAAGTTGGTAGAAGTAAGGGGTTTCAGTTTTCTTTAAATTTTTATGAAGTTGCGCCTCAAATTTACATTTTATCTGATGTTTAGTTCGGAGTTAAAATTGTCCCCTTTAAAATTTCCCCGAGATGAAAAAAATTTTGGGTTTATAATTAGTTCTGAACATTTTTAAAAACGTTGGTTGAGTTCGTATTTTATTTCCCTGTGAGGTTACAGTAGGCGCGCCATTCTTTTTGGGTCCAACGTTATATTGGTCAAGGTCCTCGTTGAGTGTTGTAAAACTTTCGATATCACGACGATCTGGAAATTAAAACCCCCCCCGGATTCACTAAAAGACAAAGAATTGAAGATCAATTACAGAGCGCCCCCCGTCCCCCGCCCCTTTAAAATTTGGGTATGTGGATCGACCAGCGCCCGCGTCACGGCAACCTGCCCTGCACCACCGCGTCCCCCACCACTGGTCGCAAATTCATCTGAATATTCAGGCCAAATTCCAATAAAGGCCCGGCCCTATTCCATTCATCTTTTAAATACTCTGTATAAGTGGCCTGTCTTATGGAACCATGATGCTCAGAATGCTCGAAAAAAGCCGTCAAAGGAAAAATAAAATTTAAAAACGGGGAAAATGCTTCAAAAAAGCCCCCAATCTGAGCAATTGGGGGAATTGTAAGTTTATCCCTAGGGGAATCCCCGAGAGACGCACAAGTTTCAGATGAATTTAAATTTCCTCAGAAACCCTTATATGGTGAAATGGTCTGAAACCCGAACGTTGGCAGATGCAGGTCAGAAAATCACGCGGCTCGTAAAAAAAAAAGCCGAAAGGCGGAACCCCCTCTAAAAAAATCGCTGCCCAAAAAAATTTAAAAAATATTTATAAATGCATTTATTATTATAAAGGGATTTGTATTATTTATAACAATCATATCAAAATGTTTATAACAGTTTACAACGCTCGTTCAACGCATTTTAAGCTTTGACGGGAAAGAAAGCGTTAGGCGGCCTGCGTACTACATCTTGCGACAGCGAAAGCGACAACTTCGCGACAAATTTCAAACCTCGTTCCCCACCCCCTTGCGTCAGTGACATCCCAGCGCCGACGAAAACGCTAAAAACGGCGTCCGAGATTCAAACGTGTTTGAATCTTGTCTACTGTCGCTGCTTCTCGCTGGTTTTGGGGTTTGTTTCGATGTTTTTGTCTTCAATTTTCCCCTTGCAAAAACGTTCAATAACATACAACGGAAAGTTCAACTGAAGATATTAAAAAAACAAGGGGAAATTTTGGACAAGTGATTTAATAACTAAAAGTATAATTGGAGAGGAATTTGAAAGTGGCGAAAGCACGAAAAAAACAAAAATTTGGGGTTTATTTATTAAATTATGTTAAATTTTTTTATTTTTATTGAATTTTCAGATGCTAATTATATTGCTGTAAAACATCACAATGTATTATATAAGATATTCCTATAAAATAAATGAGATTAGATTTCATTTTACTAAAACCGGGAGCGCTATTGAAATAATTGCAAATATTCTGATTTATTAAAGGGTTTCTGTTGAGGGGGAATTAAACCTCTTACTAACGGCAGGTGAAAATCTGTGGAAGTTTGTTAATATAACAAAAATTTTAATGTTTTGAAACATTGCGACTGTCGCTGCCGCAGCCTCCTGTCGCTCCGTAGGACACCACGTGCTCCGTCGCGCAACATCCCCTTGTCGCTTGAAGTGTCGCTTGTCGCCCCTTGTAGCTCCCCAGGACACGGCCTTTGGCTCCACATCCTTTGACATCCCCTTTTAAAACGAGGGGGCGTGACTCATGCATTCCCGCACGGCTTACGGGCGGGCAGGTGCGGGCCCGGCGGGCCCTTTAAAGGGGCGGCCTGGGCGCGGTCGAAGCCTGGGTGGGGCGTAGGGTCTGAAGCGGGGGCCATGATAGCTTTGCAGCTCAGTGAAGGGAGGCATTAATAGTTGTTTTAAAAAGCGGTAGGAGCGTTCTCCCTTTTTCGGATTTGTATAGAAATACATTATTTAAAAAACCAAGTCCCAATGAAAAACGTAGATCAATCTGTCAAAAACGTCCTCTCTGTTCTCTAAATGAAAATCGTACTGCCCCCGAATTAACTTCATGAACTGGCGGAAAAAAAAACGTTTTTGTTTAAAGAAAGTTTAGGGTTGTCTGTTGTCTTGTAGGCGGGGAAGGGGAATTTGGTAAGACATAGTGTGATCTTGTGTAGGGTTTGTGGTGTTTGGGGAGTTTGTGGGTTTATTTGTGTTTGTGTATTTATTTTAAAGCTGAATTCATGGGAATATCGAGAACTATTTGGATCTTCATTCGGGGAAAAAGATGAAAACCCTTGGTCCCTACGCCAAATCTTTCCATAATTAGGGAAAAAAAGAAATACAGATCCGGGTTGATACGAAAAATTTTAAAGTGTATGTTTGAAAAATTTGAATCCTTGAAGGACATGACGAAACTGAAAATTTAGGGAACCCCGGAATTTTTTCCGGGCTGTTAGTTTCATGGCTAATTGGGTATGTCTTTCAGCAGCATATAGAAAACCAATAATCGGTATTCTTGGTTTTCTAAAAATATTAAAAGAATTTACCCAAAGGTTCCTTAAACCTTATTAGACTGTATTTCAGGAGACAAAAATTTTTAAAATTTATGGTGATAAAACCCATAGTGCTACATTATTACAACTGGGTTTTATTTTGAGATCTGAGATAAGGGGGAAAATAAAGGAAAAATTCGGGGCTTCGTTCAACCTCAAAACCACAACGAAACCATAATGATGCAATTTACAGAACTAGAAAAATGGTCAGAGACTCTTGAAAAACTTATTGCTCAATGTTTTAATGGTGCTCCCGTCATGAGTGATCATACAGTGGGGTGCAAGGAAAAAGAAAAATATCAGAAAGCCCTCTTCATTCCCTACCCCAAAATTAAAAATTTATTGTTAAAATTGGGTTCCGGGGAAAAAAGCAAGGGCATTTTTAGTAAGAAAGGAGTCTCAACATTTTTTTCCCCGTCTCTAAAAAAAAACCGTCCGTGACGAAGTGGTGAAGAAACGATTCCCTTGTCCCCAGTTCATCCCGGGGGAATTTCGCCCGGGGGGGTTACAATTATACCCAAAACAAAGAAGGAAATTTTTAATTTTGTAAACACAATTATTGAATGTAAAGTACCCCAAAAACAATTAATAAGACCATGGGGCTTAAATGTTTCTTAGAAACGATTTCGTTTTCTGGCTACAGTTATTTAACAAAACGCCTCATTCGACATTTTTCAAGAATTCATACAAAAATATAGATTCAGTGAAAACCCGAAGTATGTTTCTGAATTTTTTTCTTCCGTACAAAAAATTGGTTCCCCAACACTGGACTCTGGGAGGGGGAAGAACCCTCGACAAAAAGCGTGCGTTTTGGACCAAGAAAAGTTGTGGGGAGAAGTTTGCGACATCATAATGACGCCAATCAAAGACTTTTCTTTTCAGCGAACATCTTTCTGTGGAAAGTTTTTTGAAACATATTATTCCACAAAAACAGTAAAGATTTCCCGAAAAAATAATTTAAAACTGCTGTTGTTTTTATCATTTAAACATCGATTTACGCTACAAATTGAAAGTACGTACAGTCGGAAAATTCTGTAGGGGGTCGGGGTTTTAATTTTTCTGAACTTTTTTTGAGAACAATTTAACAGAGGGTTTTCGAAAATGTCAAGTTTTTAGGAATGTGACCATTCCCATGACCCTGGTGAAAGTTTCTTTTCTACTCTCAAAGGGTGAAGACCTTCATTCAAACAATGGAAAAAAAATCGTCTGTAAACGGGGCAACGTGGGCCCTTGAAAGGGTTATTTCGTCACCCAACCCCAATGAACTCTTATAGACTTGCAGATGAGAAGGGGGGGAAAGCCGGGGTTCATTTAAAAAAAATAAATAGGGTAAGCCAAATATTACAAATGTGTAACATTAACTTGTCGGGTGCGGTCAACCCCACAATTAAACGTTGCAGCCTACCCCATTTATAAACCCGAGCCCCGGGCTGGGAAAAGAATTTGTGAGTCTGGGGAGTATTGTAACACCCCAAATTTCTCTAAACTATTACGGTTTTGATTACTGAAACCCTGAATTAACTGGAAAAATTTTTTTGTAAAAACTTTGAGATCTTTTTCCTTAGTTTGCCTAACTCGGGCATAGGGATCAACTAAGTGATATTTTCCGAAATATTTTCTGTTTTTTTTGAAGCAAGGACGAGAGAACAGCTTTTTTAGGAGGGCCACTGGGTATAAACAAAAAAACTTGATTAATATCTTTTACTACGATGTTTTTCAGAAATTTCATTCCCATAAAATCCATGTATTAATAATTAATTTGAGATCTTGTGAATGTAAATACATGTCACATTCTTGCATTCTTAAATATCTTAATAGTGATTGTCATATATGGGTTTTTATTATTTGGCTTTTTAATTACGTTTTGAATATCTTATTAATTTAATCATTATGATAAAGAAATTATAAAACAAATATTTGTGTATTGTTCATTTGCATTGGTTGTTATTGTATCTGTACTGTTGTAATTATAATACAAGTTTATTATTTTTGGACTAATTCCCCGGGGGCGGGGTGACGGGTCCCGTACTCTGCGGGGGGCAGAACCTCAGGAGGGCGGACACCCCCCCCGGGACAATCGGCCCTCTTCGCGGCCCCCCCCCCGCGCCTTCCCTTGATCGCGGCCCCCCTGCGCTGCGCCTCGTGCTAGGCGGTGCGGACGACCTCTGACCCCGCCGCGGCGAAGCGGTCTCGTTCGCGTTCGCGCCGGCGGTGCTTGCTTTCCCCGGGGGAGCTCACGGCCTCGGCGAGTCCCGGGCGCTTCGCGACAGACCCCAGCCTGGGCGAGGACCTCTTACAGGGCGTGGCTGCGCAAAATCCGGCACGGGAAGTCGGGTTAGTCGCGCCCCAGCAGGTCGCCAAAAGGATGGATAGGCAAAGAATGGGTTTTGGGAACATCAAGGTCTGGGCTCCAAGCTCCAGAAATCATGACTTCCAGGGTCATAAATACATTTGATATAATTGGTCTCAAAACGAGGGGGAAAGGGCGAAACTTTTGCCCTTTCGTAGGGGGAAAGGAGTCTGCCGGGGATGTTTACATATTTCCGAAAGGTTTTGCAATTTTTTTAAATTACTCAAACTCAGATAAATTCTTTGAAAGACTAGTAATGCAAAATGCAGACATCCCCATTGTATTTATATACTTACCCAAGGGCTCGCGTTATTATTCCCCGGCCCCCGGGAAATCAATGATTCCTTAGAAAAGGGAGCAAAAGGTATCCGAGTACGATTTACTAGTCTTAGGTGACATTAATCTCAATTGCAATGAGCGGGAAGTATTTTGGGAGTTCGATCGGCGAAGCGGGGCCAATTTGAAAAGCAAAAACTCAGTCACCAAAAAGATGGTGGGTTTTTAAATTAGGAATTTAATGTCGAAATCAAATGGGAACAGGAGGATATGAAGGGGGAAAAACCCTTTTTTTAGTGGGGAAAAGAGAAATTTTAAAATATTATGTCTTTGTCTCAGGAATCGAATTACGGACAAAATTTGACCCTTCGCCTGTTGGTTCTTTGATAAATGCACTAATTCACAGGCAGGGGGAAACGAACAAAATTTTACAATAGCAAGACAACGGTTTGTATGGAAAAAGGAAAAGGAAAGGGAAATTTTCAGAGTATTCTTAACTCGGTAGGGGGAGCGCGGAAAAAACGGTCCCCGGGGAGGAAACAAAAATTTAGAAAAGGGGGGCTCAATCGCGGGAAGGGCATGGAATGTGGGGGGAAAAGCAAAGTCGAGCAAGGATGGTTTAGCGAGGTCAGATCGTATCCAGAAACGGAGTACAGATATCCTTCAACCCGGGCTTTAAAAATAAAGGGGTAGAATTGCCCACAAAAATTTTCGTGGAATTAGTCTTACCGGGGCTGAGCAAACTATTCTGTAAAATCTCAACGGGGGACTGAGGAAAGGGGAGAAAAGTACAGTAAAATATCAGAGTTGCAAGCAGGTTTAGGGGGGCTTGGACCACCGACAATATTTTTTAGATACCCCATAAAAAAGGCCTTGCGTAACGGGCCACTTATTTGCAATTTTGTAGATTTCAAAAGGCGACTATCAATAGGAAGCTTTATGGCAAAAACTAAATGAGCTAGGCGTCTGAAAGTTTTTAAAAAGGGTTTCGACATGTCAAAGAAGAAATTTCTGTGTCAGGTGCGGTGATGGAAGTACAACGCGAAAAAAAAAATCTACAGTAGGAGTAAGGCAGGGCTGTCCTCTTTTAAACCCCATTGTTTATCTTGTTTATACCTATTTATTGACGTGGGTACAGGAAGCGGATGCATCTGGGCCGGAAAGAGGGCCTAACATTCCCTCTACTATATGCATTTAGTTTTATGTTCGGAGACTATTGACCACAGAAAAGTTTAAATATCCAGAAACATGGGACTAAAAGTAAATATTCAAAAAACAAAAATAGTTATCTTCAGAATGGTTTCCCCTCAGGTGGGTTGGTCCCCTCCCGACGGGATGAATCTCAAGTATTTTTTTCTTTCACCAGACATTTTTCTTTTCCCCCTATATAATTCTCGTTCCCTTTTTCATCCCATCTATTTTTTTTCTCCTCTTCTATTTCCTCCCCCCCTGTTCGAAAGCCCCCCCATGTGTTTGCCTGCATGGGGACCCGTGTCGGAGGGGAAAGTGTGCCTGGCGGGAGAGTGTTTTTTTTCACTACTTACCTTTGCTACCTTTTTCTTTTCACTTGTTTACTTTTTGGGAACATTCCTGTAGGCTTCAAACACGCTTGCTTTGGCCTCTGACTTTGAAGGGGGGGGCGGGGGCTAACCCACCCCCCATCAATCGGCGGACTAGGTCTTTACTGAACTCCAGGGTGGGGGGATACACGGTGGTGCAGCGCTGGCTATTCCCCCCTTTTCTCCTGGCAACCCCGGCACCCCCATGGAAGTCCTTGTTGGGCTCCGTGGTGGGTGGGGGAAAAGGGGATGAACTCAATACCCCCG
>CAXIVR010001139.1:0-16489 GCA_964035755.1 Teleogryllus oceanicus
TTGTTAGATTTTTTAATTATTATTATTATTATTTTTTTATTTATTATTATTATTATGTCTTTAAAGAATTTAATGTTACGTTGTTAAGTAATTTAAAGTTAATATTAGTAATATGTTAATTGTAGAGTTCTGTCACCAGGTTGTATATACCTATCTGCAGAATAATAAATATCTATCTATCCTAAGGGGCCACAGGACCAGGTCCACCAATATTTAATACACAAAAATGTTTATTTATCTTTATAGTAATCCTTTGTGATAATTGCAGTACTTTATTGGAATTGTTTATTCGTGAAGATCGACAATTCGTCCCAGAACTCATTCAAGTCCCAATAACAAAATTGGGAGGTCAAAGTTACTTGCCGCACTCAAGATAGCGTTAGTAGGGCTCACGGGCCCGACCTGCGTGGCTCAAAGCTGTATCCCACTCCCTTTACAAGGTCAGCGCCCTTTCGTACTGGGCGCGACCACTGCTGTATTTTAGAAGTCCTGGTGCCGCACCAGCGCCTTCTCAGAGAACGGCAGTCTGGCTGCGCCGTTTCGAAGGTAATGTACGGAGCTGGAGATATGCTCGCAGTAGAAACCAATTCTTCACCAATTTTTTTTCTGGTGGGATGAGAAGATTTCCATTACTGGAAGCCTGAGGCAGTCGGCGAAGGGGACTTCCACCGATCAGTCAAACCATTCGTCACACTAATTTAGGGGCGGATGGCAAAAATGATGAAATAGAAGCTCCCCAGGACGCGGCCTTACGTTCCCGTATGGCCAATCTAGCTCTGGCTCGGGATGTTTTATAAATTTATCAGATTATCCATGGTTGGAAACCCAGATTGAGGCGATACCAGCACAAAAGGCTAATCGTAGCTCGACCTAAACGGTGAAATGATTAATTTTTTATTAAGTGCGAATTGCCACAGTTTCGAATTAAATGCCACATATTTTCGTTCAGAAGACGGGTGTGGGGTGACAAGAAGCTAGCACACACGTTTAATTGCAATCGTGGCTGGAAGGAAACGGTCAAATGATTTATTGCTAATTGCCACAATATGGAAGTAATTGCCGCGTTTATTCGTGGTGTAAGCTGGCTTGACGAGACGCCATCATACAGAGTTTCTCGCCCAGTGACAGGTGGTGTAAATGATTTTTTTTCCGCAATCGAACCATGGATAAGAACAGGAGTCAGATTAGTGTGTATGAACTGTTCGTCTCTCCTTTGATGTATTAATACCCGGTTTTAGAATATAGCATATTGAATACAATTAATTTCTCTATCCATTGCTTATGTTTGTGTTATGATAAAACACATTTTACTGATAAATACGTACGGTAACGAGGGGTAAGTGTCCGCACTTTTCATAAAAATGTGCGTTTTCACTCGTGTAATTGGTATATTGATTCCTTTTTTACACAGACCTATGCTTAATGTATGAAGAATAAACTGTCCGTATAGCGTATCTTTAAATTTGATGTTAAAAACATTAAGAGGAAGTGCAATGTTCGGACTTTGCCCCAGGTGCGGGGTAAAAGTCCCAAACAAAAGGGCCAAAGTCGAACATACAAAACATCCAGATACCCTTAGAAATAAATTAACAATGTTTACCAGACTCATACACATTAAATTAATGTAACATCAGCTTCGTTAGTAAATGATTAGATGTGATACACATATTTTAAAAGGCCATAATAACCTTGGATCACATAACATCATACTGGATCTTCGCATTCCATTCGAATTCCATTTCGAAGGCCTTTTCGAAGGTTACTTCTCTTTCGAAACCTTCAAATTCCATTTCGTAAGCAGGGTTGGAAGCCCTATTGGAGTATGTTGAACGACAACTGATTTATTATTCTTGCTCTTTCCTCTCTTATTGTGGCGTTGTAAAGCGATTTGTTATTGGCATTTCCGACTTGCTTATTCATCAGTGCAATCTTGTAAGGTGACGATGTCATTATGGGGACTTCTTTGTTCCCCGAATTCGTGTTGTATTCAATCCAGTCTTTCGGATGAGCATAATGTCCGATGAAAGAGCAATGTTGTTTACCGCGATTTTCTAAGTTTCACAATTTCGAGAATCGCGTTCCTTAGCGGTGCCTGACCTTGTTCAATATAGATGACGATGGCTTGGTGAGTGATTTATGGTATGACCATATGACTATGTACTTCAGAATCTTCTTCATTTCCAACTCAGGTGTCAGTGTAGAGGAGAAATGAGTCTCTGGCCTGTGACCTGGAACCTCTCTCCCCAAATTTGAATTAGTCAATGAATACAATATCACAGAATTCAAAAGCTTTGCTTTCAGTGTACAATTCTTCATGTACGATTTACCAAACAGTTCTGCAACTTGGAATTGGGTGATACCCTTCCTGCCAAAATTTCAACATGCGCTATAAGTAGTGGAGCACGGACTCTTGCCCGATATGAATGCGGACCGTTGCCCAACCCTCAATATATCATTCAATTTGTGCTATCTTCAGTCAGGCATCTAGAAAAAATTTTACTAGTGCGTTTGTAAGTCAATTTCACATATCCATACCCTTAATTGTAAATTTTAATTAATGTGCTAATAAGAAAGTAAACATACTTCCGTATCTTGCAAAATGACATCAAATTCAAATTATATCTCGTCTCACTGTCGCAGCAGTATTTGCACTGGATCTACAAAACCTCCTCTATCATCAGAAATGACACCTTCCAATTTATATTGCAGAAGTGCTAACTTCATTACTGGAAAACTTTAAAATATGATAATCGGAACCATGAGGACTTTTGCCTATTCTACTCTCAAGCTTAGAAGTTTAGAATTTCATGTATCTATATATTTAAAAATAAAATTATTCTGCATGGCTTGGTTTAGAGCTTCTACTGAACCGATTGTGTTTTTTTCCTTTAAATGAAAGATATGACCCCTAGATGTTTTATATATTGTTTGTGTTGATTCACCAACATTTACGGTATAAATTAATTAATTAAATCATTCTTTAATGGGGAAACTTATCAATAGTCAATTGTTTTCTTCCAAAGCTGCTTCATGGTGGCGCTGCTAGATGTTTTGTTTTTATTGTGAGATTTGTTTTCAATTCGTCAAAGGTTTTGTTTCAGTGTAATAATTGCATTGTGGCGTTGATAGCTGGCATGTATTTGCTTTTGTGGTGTATTTTGTAGAGAACATTCGGACAGTGGGGTTTTTCTCGTTGTACTTAAAAATGAAGTTGTACAAGTTATGTCGATCGTTGCCCACCGGGCCCCCAAATACGCAAACGTACATTAAGCGGACGCAGGGAAAGAGAAAGTCAGCGTAAAGTCTTTTTAGTGAGGGCATTTCGTTCTCTGTTGGGTCGTTGTCTATGAAATGTCAGTTTTGTTCTGCTTTGCATTCCCATCTTAGAGAAATTCCCGCAAACGAGTTTACTCTGTGTTGCTAAATGGGAAAATAAGTTTACCTTCGAGCAATATGCAGAGCAAATCAAAGTTGTTTATAGATGATGAAAATCTAAAAACTTTAGAAATAATATAATAGTGCTCTTTCTTTTGTGTCATTCAGTTTCCGATATTACATTGCCACTTGGTTATGGGCCATACATGTTCAAAATTGTGGAAACTCCACCTCACAAAATATCTCCGTTATACCCTCAAGATCCAAACAACGCAACATATAGTGAACATTATTGTGGGCACAATATTTTACATTTATCTCAGATCTCACCGTCATATTTTGACGGGTTCTCACTAGTTTATTATAAAAGAATATGAATTCATTTTGTTATTAAGAATTACCATATATTTTAAATTCTCCAATTGCAAAAGAATTATAAAGGGCTCCATCATTCCTGCTTCATCTGAAAGCGTCCCTTCCCTTTTTTTCACCCCTAGCCATTGACCCCATTTTCCTGCATTTGACCAGTGCTTCATTTTAGGATTATAGAAATATGTGCAGGCACCTAAGAATTTAATGAAGTGTCATTGTTCAGCACTTTCCGAAAGCTTCAAGAACAAAATAATAGCTTATAAAACTTATATAGGAATGTGTTTGGTATGCACTTATTACTCTGTATATCATAGTACAAACACAATATTTTAATCTTCTGATAAAAATTTCACAGAAAAGCGAATTTTTAATCATTTGCATTTGGAACATATTGAAGTAAATTTGTTTTCTCAAACATAACTTAAAAAACGTAATAATCCTTAATACCAGAAAAGCTGATTTTATTTTCTGGTCTAAATTGATTTTCTGGGCGAAGAAAAGTTTCTCAATTTAATTAATTCCTTCAATTTAGACATTACAATTAATGTACTTACACGGATCACACAACATTCGATGAAGTCCATTGATCAAATTATAATAAACAAAACTACTACTCCATATGAAGTTGAAACAAAAGATCTAGGATACAGTGACCACGATGCACAAATTCTTACCATTATAAGAAATGCGATCACTCACACAATAAATAATACACTATGACTAAGACTGTTTAAAAAAAGAAAAAATAAAATTATTCATTGATTACTTGATGAAGGGTCATGGAAGCGGTTTATAATACTGTTGATACAAACAAAAATATAATTCTTTTTTCCAAACCCCTTTCATTAGATTTTAACATTTGCTTTCCTTCAAAATAAATAAATAAATATTTCACGAAAAGCAATTCTTGGATAACACAGGGATTACGACATCTTGTAAAGGAATATTCTTTCTTTCATTTCCAAACGTCAAAGTATCCAGATTTTCTTATCTACTTTAAAAATATACAAGTCATCGATAAGAAAAGTCATAAAGAAGCAAATAATTAAACACGATCAGGATATTTTGAACTCAAATAACAAAACCAAAGCAATGTGGAATATAATAAAAATACAAGGTGAATTAATTTTGAGGGTTTTCTGTAATTTTAAGGCTTTATTATGAACACCTGAATACATCATCATGTTTCAAACTATTGTCCATTGCTAGCCACTACTTTCTCCCATTTTTCCCGTAGCATACGGATTACGCGTCGAAAGAACTCATCTTTTGATGCAATTCACGAATCAACCCAATCTTTCGTATCTTCGTAAGATTGGAACCGCTCCGTAGCCAGGCTGTTTCCATGGATCTGAACAGGTAGTAATCAGATGGAGCATATCTAGTGAATTATGGCGGTGAATTTAAAAAATCCCATTTCAACGTTTCCAAATACTTTTCCCTCCCACAAGCAACATGTGGTCGAGCGTTGTCATGTTGAAGAATCACTTTATCATGTCTTTGCTCGAATTTCGGACGCTTTTCTTTTAATGCACGGCTCCAACGCATCAGTTGTGTTCGGTAGCGTTCACCGGTGATTGTTTCATTCGGTTGAAGCAGTTCGTAATACACAACACCGAGCTCGTCCCACCAAATACAGAGCATAAGTTTTGCACCATGCACATTCGGTTTTGCCGTCGATGTCGATGCATGATCAGGCAAACCCCATGATTTTTCCGCTTGGATTATCGTACCGAATCCATATCTCATCGCCAGTGACGATCCGATGCAAAAATCCCTTTCTGGTTTGGCGTTGAAGCAATTGTTCTAAGGTGAGTAATGGGCGTTCAATGTCTCTCGGCTTCAGTTCGTATGGCACCCAATTTCCTTGCTTTTGAATCATACGTTTGAAAACGGTTGTCCGATCAACATTCAACGATTCAGCAAGTTCATCTTGCGTTTGACATGAATCTTGGTCGAGTAATTCTTCCAATTCCGCATCTTCGAACTTTTTCCCGGGTTTACCTGGGCGTTCTCTGTCACTGTATCGAAAACACCACTTTTAAAACGTCGAAACCAATACTCACGTTTTTATCGACGGAGAATGTTGCCATAAGTTTCCAATAGCACTCGTTGACTTTCAAAGCACTTTTCTTCGAATTAAACAGAAAACGTGGCGGCGATGGTGAGCGGTTGGCGTATCGGACTGCTATCCAGTTGCGGGTTCAAACCCGATCGAAGCCTGGATTTTGGGCGAAATAATCCTTCGTACGCCTTTCTTCGGAGGAAGTAAAGCCGGCTGTCCCATGTTAGTACATTTACTGCATGTAAAAAATCCTCAAGCCTAAATAACGCCTCTAAGCTAAAAATTTAAATCGCCTGTTTCGTCGCCAAGTAATACCTTCTTTCTCCCATGATAGGTGAAAGGAGTGTAACGGATTGCGTGGTCAGATGGAAGAGCAGGCCTCATGGCCTGAGTCTCGCCATAAAATAAGGCAAATTCAATTCAAAAAGTAACACTTCCCCCAAATGGTGTTTTGTTGGCTCGCTTCGACATTTTCAGACTTGCAAACAAGTGTGTTGTTTACTCATCAGCCCAAAGTCACATACTAAACTGTAAAGCCTATTCATAGAGCTTACACGAGAATATAGTTAGAGAAGAGTCTGATGCGATATAGCACAAGTTACGCAATCTATTGTAAATCCCTCAAAACTAATTCACAAAACTAATTCACCAAATAGAAACCCTGTAGAGAATGTTGTTTTAAAATATAACGATATAAATGTGAACGATCCGGCAACAGTGGCTAATCTCTTTAACCAATACTTTTCCCCAAAATTGCTGCCATTTCACTAGGAGTCTTCAACTAAATTCAAAAACAGTTTACCCAAAATTTTTGACACGATGTTCGTTTCCGAAACTTCTTCCTATGAAATTCTCAAAATAATTGGTAAACTAAAAAATAAATATTCATCCGGTTTAGATGAACTTCCGGATTCTTTGTTAAACACCTGTGCGTATGCCATTTGCGTTATACCCGTTAACTCACATATTTAATTCATCGTTATGCACCGGAACGTTTCCAGATATTTTCAAAACAGCTAAAATTAAGCCGCTCTTAAAAAAAGGCAACAAAATGAAATTCAAAATGATGGGCGAATGTTCTTTTCCCCGCCTGAGATATGGCATAATATTCTGGGGAAATACATCTTATAGCTCCCAGACTTTTAGATTACAAAAACGAATTGTACGAATAATAGCAAATCCCACCCACGTGATTCATTAAGCCTCTCTTCATTAATCTAGGAATTCTACCATTACCGTGTCTTTTTATTTACGAATCAGTGGTTTTTGTAAAAAATGACTTGCTTAAGGGCGGGAATATCTTTTTAGAAAATGCTGAAGTCTATTACTATAACACTCGACGTAGAAATCATTTTCATCAGGTGACAGTATCAACAGCTCATTACAAAACATTCACATACAATATATGTACTTTTATTTTACAACACTTTGCCAGATGACATTAAACGACTAAATTCAATAGAAAAGTTTAAATCCCAAGTGAAATCGTTTCTGCTGCATAACTGTTTCTATACAATTAGAGACTATACTGAGCATCACAAGAAAAGTAACATTAATTTTAACAATGATACATAATGCATTATTTACCATTTGAACTGTATAAATGTGTATAAACAACCTGTAACGTATTGTATTGCAGCCCCCGGGTCAATGACCCATCTCGATCAGGTTTTCGTCAGTTTCCCTGATCTATTGAGCAAGTGCTGAGATGGCCCCTTGTTTTGCTTCTGGATATAAATGAAACTTCATTTTCTGTGCACGTCTTCTAGAAGTTTGACGTATGCCAGTTCAGTAAGTTTGCTGTTCTATTACTAAGCTACAATACAAGAAAGTTTCAAGAATTGCATTGGTAGAAAGAGTAAATTTATGGAGAAGATTCACGCGGACGGGAAATGTATTTTTTGCCAGTGTTGTGAAAAGGTTTAAACTGTGCAAAAATATCTTACAACATATAAACACTGCAACTCGTACAAAAAATGCGAAGAAAGCGGAAAAACTATCAGAAACCTTCTGCAGCAAGTGCAGTCAAGATGAAGACAAGAAAAATTTCAACACTGACTTGTACCATCCCCTTTAACATTCTCTTTTCAAAACTTAAAATCCAACATTAAACCAGTTTAACCAACAAAATATAAAATTTTACACGTGTCATTAAACTATTATCTAACTCCACAATATGTACTGATATTCCAAAATTCGATTTGTTTTAGAGATTTGTGTTTATTCTTTATGTAGAGTATTAAGTATAAATGTTAATATTATTCTACCATAATGCCCATTTCCCTGCCTATTTTTAATATTTTACTTCCTAAGTGCCTGCTTATTGTCAACTATAATGCTTATCTGCCTGCAGATTTTCGACCTTTTTAGTGCCTACATATCCGAGCAGTACTTGTTACACTAGCTTACATTTATCTGCGCCAGTTGAATGACTGTTTTTCCATCGCGGCTTTTATACATTCACCAAAAGGGATTTACTGTCTGATGATTTGTTTGGTATACTGGTCGCTTTAAAAGGAAATTACGCTTACTTGAGTTGGACTTATACGTTATTGTTCAGAATTTTATGACTGTCAATTAGTAATATATCGTAATTGACAATTACAGTAAGTGTAAGCCACGCGATGCTTTCTTTACAGGATAATACTTGGCAGTTTCGCCGTTTACGCGGAGAAACTAGGAAATACCCAACGCAGAAGGAGACGCCGTCTGGTGTCTGGTGTCGTAGCGGCTGGTTTGAATTTCGCACATGGAAGTAATTTTTAAACTTAATTTTCTCAAAGACTTTTTTTTTCTTCCAAAAACTGGTCCTGCCATTCTTCATGAACGACAACACAAGAGTTTATGGTTTTGTGTGTGTTTGTGAGAGTTGTTTTGTAACGGGAGCTTCTGGACACATCATTTGATTCATCAGAATAAAAATATATGCATAGTTTCATTTGAAAAAAAAGTTACCTCAGTATCTCTAAAATAAAAGGGGATAAAATGGAAATGAATACATGTGTAATCTAGCTGCTTTCCCCTCATGCGCTTCTCTGAAAACTGCTTTGCAAACCTGCAAGAACTTCAACCGTTGAAAAATTGCAGGATGTTGTAAAGTAAGGTGACGTGCGCGTGCGCGTGCGCGTGCGCGTGCGCGTGCGTGTGCGTGTGCGTGTGTGTGTGTGTGTGTGTGTGTGTGTGTGTGTGTGTGTGGGCACGCGCGAGTGTGTTGCGACGAGACGCAGCGCGCGCCAACACCCTTCGGTCACGAGCATTTGCTCTCCAGCGAAGGCGCCCCCTCCCGAGCTTTTCGTCAGGCGCATGTGTTCGCGCGGGCAGCTCCTCGCCACCCGCCGTCCCTCACAAAGGGCTTCGCATGCGTCCCGGGCCTCGTCCTTCTTCAAGACGAGGTGCCCTTCCACCACCCGCCTCATTCTTGTCCCGGGATCGTCGGATTGATCCGGAACATCGTATTAGGGAAGTCGGTGGCACTTCGTCTGTTAATCCCTGAGAAAGGGCCATAAAATAATAAGCGGACAGCAGACAGCGGGCGCTGCTTCGCCTACTCCGACATCGCCACGTGCCCATGATCGCACAAAGGCGACCATTAAAAACATAGCAAAGTATGTCGCTAAGGAAAGGGATTGCCTAGAGCCAATCGACAGAAAAGATTAGTGGAAGGTTCCAGACGCCTGATAAACGAACCAATCAGAGGAAAAGCATCACCAGTGATAGGGACAGAAATTTCCACATGGGGTGGGGAAAGGAAGCGAGAGCAACAGAGGATGTAATTTTTTTATTTAAATTATTTAATTATACACGTGAGTTGAGAACTTGATACAGAACACTTGAGATGACTTGATAGGCACTTGATCTGAGAGCTTGGTAGGAGGAACTAGTGAGAAATACACTGGATACGAGTTGGAGAAAGACTTCACAAGACGAGACAGGTAACTTATCGCGGAGTCAACTCTCTACTGGCCTGTGACTGACCAGTACCTGCCGGCCTAAGCAATCTGACTATACATCATTCACTCAATCCGAACTAATTGTCTGGTGGATCAGTCAGACCAACACCTTAAAAGTAATTAAAGGCTGGACAACACAGAAAGGCGACGTTTAACGGCCTTGTCTTGCGCACCAACATCGTGATTCGTCTTTTCCCAACATGGTCGCGGACGGCGCTGATTTCCCGGGCATGCGACGGGAGCACGGAAATCCTTCCTGCTGTGTACGGACTATTTCAGCCGTGCTTCGTCGAGACTCAACCGGAATTGGCCGGTGACGGCCCGCGGGCGTGCATTCCCACCGAAGTGAGTAACACGATCTTCGCCACCATTATTTTTGTGTACTTGTCCATCTCCATTTACATTAAACAAGAGTTCTGGACTGGAGATTTTTAAGTTAAAATACTAATTTTAAGTTGTACTAACCTTTTTATTTGTCAATAAACGTGTTCCCATCATTTGACGGGTGACACTTTATAAAACCCCATTTCTTTTATTATTCAAATGGGTATTAAAAATAGTTTAGAATACTCCTGGAACATTTGTAAACCTATTAAACGTTAGGCACGATCCCATAATAGGGACATCAACGAGGACATTCTATTGACGATTTTAAGTCAGAAGATTGGATGACGTCTGGGGAAGTTATCATAGCGCGAAGATTCCAGTAAGCCTATGCACTTTAACGGGAACGTACTGAACTTTAATTATTGTACATAAGAAATTTTAATTGCGTCAGTAATGAGCGTAATAGGAATTGTAATATTATCGTAATAATTGTTAAATTATTGTTTTGAAAAAAAAAAGGCTGGTAATTTGTAGTTAGTTGCCATCAATACAGTAATTGGTTTTAATCAAAAGAACTTCCTGGAATCGTAATATGTACAGAATTGCCCTCCCCATACAACAGATAAGGGTAATAAAATTGCATGTCGAAACACATACTAAATTTAAAAGTAGAATCAAAACAATAACGTTTTAACATTCAATTTATGAGCAAAGCAGGGAAAACAAAATAAATAATAACATTGATAAAAGCAGAGAGATTAACCCTTTCATAATAGTTATAAAAATTTTTTGGAACTATTATTAAGATTTAATAATATTAATATCAAACAGTGGGGATATCGTAATTTTGGCTATTGTTATTGAATAAATAATCGTTCATTTGTTGGCGTACTCAGTACGCAGCGCAGTAATTACGTGTCAGAGCGGAGCGCGAAAAAGAAAGGTTAAGCGATCCTGACACTATGCGAGGACGAAGTTAAATCCAAAATTTTTAAAATGTTCAAGCTTCATGTAAAGTCTCTTAAAAATCATAATATCCCCTTTCAAACTCAGAGGGCCTCAATTTCATCTAAATCGATCGAGTAATATAAATTTTAGGAAAAATCGCTCAAACAGTTTAGGTACAGTTGACGACAGACGTTTTACCGTCAATTGATTTTCGGGAGAGGACCCACAAAATATGGAATCGAGTACAGTGTGTTAAAAGAAGCAATTTACTATATATTGGAACAAGACTTATCCACTTTTTTATTACCCGAGCCAGTAATAAGATTGTCAAAAATCGCCGTTTTGAGGGGCACGATTACAATACGGTGACGTACAATCTCGTCTTATGAAGTAAACGCGAGAGAGTAAAAATTAATATTGAGATAAGGAATATCGCGAAAGTCTTAACTGATAAACCCACTCGTGCCACAAGACGACCCGCCTACTTACCTGGCTCTCCCCGCCGCCATGCGTGCATGAGCTGGCGTGGCATTGAGAGGACATTATTTTTTACCAAATTTCACTTTAACGCACCTGTTCATCCTATTTGGGCGATTGAAACGGCATTGGATTTATGAAGGCATGTCACAATCGCGCTATAAGCCCACGTTTTTAATTTCTTCCCGAAACTAAGAAAAGGAATTTGAAAACTGAGTTTTGAAATTGTCTCTGAAGAAAGAGCTTCACAGCGTAAATTCTATATTAAACACGGGTCAAATGCAGTTTACAGATCGAGGTGGGCGTTGAGCGCTTTGCAATGGGAGTAATCCTCCATTAATGTGCTTTATACTATATTTTTAAAAGTCTCGTCACGTCCCAGTCAGTCCCTTTTTATCCCTTCGTCCAGGGCTCGACGCCGTTAGATCCAGGAGTTCCTGGCCGGTCACCCAACCACAAACCCCGCGAGTCTCGAATTCGCAACCTTCGTGACTTCACGGAGCGTAGTGAACGAATTCGGCTAAGCGCCGCCGGTTTTCCCAGAATTTTCCCAAAAGGGAACAGAAGATGGGCCTTCTGCGACAAGACTAATGAAGAAAATGAAATGTAATGTGTCAAAAATCAATAAATCTCTACATGGAGAACACAATGGTGTTATGTCCTTCTTGTTTTGTGATTCTGAGTCAGATGAGATAGAAAGTCCAGTTTCCCTGATCCATTGAGCAAATGCTGAGATGGCCCCTTGCTTTGCTTCTGGACGTAAATGTAGCTTCACTATGCGACGTTTTGTTGTACTTTCCTTTTGCTTGTGATGGTAGTAGAGCTTAGGGTGAGTTTCTATTTTGTTAACACTACAGAAAAATCAAATCTGTTCGTTCCTTTACGTTGAAAATAAGTTTTCTACAATTTGCAACGAAAATATCTAGTTTTGAAATGTTAATCTCTCGCTTTTTTAAATTTATTATTATTACTATTATTTTTTCATCTTTCAACTATTAATAGTTTAATTGTTGGCAAGGGGTTCTGAAACTCAAGACATCGTGCGCAGATGATTTTCTACCCCATACAGTTTTTGACTAAATAAATAAATAAATAAATAAATAAAAAGAAATTTCATTTTTTTTTAGTGATTCTTTGTTGTGACCACATAACCTTTTTGTCTTTTTCAAGTGTGTGATCATGATATGACTTTTGTGTAATTGTATTGTTTAATATAGTGAATGTAATTTGAAATACAAATTATTATCCTTCATTCACTTTTCCCATTTGAAAATATCAAACACAACCTCGGCCGGGGTCCGACCCTACCTTACCATTTGGGTGTAAAACCCTACCTGGCCATGAGGGTTAACAATGATACAGTATAATTTTAAAAGGGAGAAATATACCTGAAATAAAAATGTACTGCAGCGTCTGGAAAAGATTCCATCTCTATCAGAAATTTTCGTCGTTTCCGTGACCCATTGAGCAAGTGCAGAGTTGTTTGACTTCTGGAAATAAATGTAGTCGCTGCACTATGCGCACTTTTTGTTGCGCTCTCCTTTTATTCGCTGTGGTAGGAGTTGAGCGAAGGGGGGGGGGTGCTTGAATTTTTGTTGGGTAATAGAAAATCCAATCTGTAGTAAGTTTACCGATGGAAGAATTTTTTATAACTCGGCGTGAAAATTTGTTTTTCTCAAATATTAAGAACCTCGATTTGTAGGTACTTTCATTCATCATCAATAAAGAGATTATGAAGCATTTACTATAGTAAAGAGATTATGAAGCTCAAGAAAAGGCGCGCAAATTATATTTCCTCCATACGTCACATAGTTTTAATTTTTTCTTCCTTTGACGAAAATAAATCAAATCGACCGACAATGCTATCACACAGGGTATGCATTCTTGTTCTTATCACATATGAAAAACTAACAAAGGAAAAAGACTTTTGAATGAAAATTCGTGAAGTAGAAAACTGTTAATACTGGCTTTGGGAAAAGGGATATTTGGATAAAACACTGTTCTAAGTAACTTTCCAAAATTGAACTAAATGCACCTCACCTGGCCTTCGCCTCTTTACCATCAGGCAGAAACAACCGAAGGGTGGCAACAATGCATCCATGAGTTACTGAAACACAGTCATTAAATATATAAATAAAGAGTCACTTCTGAAAAATAACAACTACTGTATTAAATATATGTGCACATGCAGTTTACAACTGTTCTGTTCGCTTCCGCGGTATTTTTACACCTAAATCGTTTCCCATGGGAGATCTCACTAATACTTCCGAGTCACTAATGAACTTCGTAGTGATCACTACAAATTGAAGGTAACCATAACGTCAGAATGCGGTTCAGGCAGCAATCAGAAGTACAACGAAGTTGTGTACAAATTAGGCTCAGAGGAAGTCATTCTTGTAATACAGTTGCACATCTGCGACATAGTATGATAACACTATTAAATAAAAAAATACACTCAATTCACACAAATGTGAAATATGCATACTTTTCATATTTCCCGTTCAAATATGTACGACTCACTACCAAAAAACACGAATAAAAGGAAAAAATAAATTTGCGACCACTGTCGTTCAAACCCGCATTCAGCCCGTTCCTTCTGTGATTCCGTCGGTAAAAAACATTGCTAGCCTCCGCCCCTACTTCCGAAAATGAGGGGAAAGCAATCGTCTCCCCTACAACCGAATAAATTAGCAAGCAAAATTCTCCAAATTAATCTCAAAATGTTTTGCCTATTTGTGGAAAAAGAAATTTTTATCTCAAAACAAATTACCGGGAAACGCAAATTTGATATTAAGTTAGCCCCATAATTTGCAACTGCCGGCAACAAGAACGTACTTTCTCGCACTAGGGGAAATAGTGACGGAATACTAAAAAAATGCTGGGTCTGTCCTGGTAGCACCTCAGCTATAACGAAAAGTCAATTCAACAAATTTAACTCGTCCAATTCAACAAATTCATTCTCGTGCGAATCCGCATTTAATTCAGTGTCAGGAACCGTAGTTATTTTTTCTTATAAATGAAACAAACATGAATAAATTTAACTGTTATCGTATTTACAGCACATAATACAGAAAAGCAAGAATAATTTCACCAAACTGCTTTCAATTGGGTGAGCTTTCCATTTTCGAATACCATAATCAAGCGATCAATACTTCTTAAAGGGGAAGTGTGTTTGTTAGTTCTAAGTTACATTTATTACTTCCGTTCAATCTATTTCCATTCCATAAGAATATTATCTACATCATACAATCATCAGACCAACAACAATGGGACGAATTCGATGAGTTTTAAAACCACACTGTTGACATTTTGTTACACAGCGTTGTTGATTGTACTCCAACTCACGTGGGAACGTTGGCGACTCGGTCCTCGTATAGCTCATTCCTCACAGTTAACGTACCTATCTAACTATTCGAAACTTCGATTGTATGATTTTGGGCCACGAAATCGAGATTTGGCATGAACGTGCGGCGGCAGGATTTCGAACACTAGTTTTTCCCAGCTAGGTCAAAATTCATCGCTGTCTGGAGGAGAATACTAGTGGCCGGCTGCTCTGATCGTACTTTCCGATGGTTTCTCCGATCAACACCAGGCGAATGCCGGGCAATACCTAACAAACGGACCACGGACCGCGCGCATCTTTCCTTCCTCTTCCTGGTCCTATCCTCCCTTAGATACACACACACTAACATGCACTACACAACCACACATTCCGAGAGACTGGCCCGGGAGCTTGAGCTTGCCCCGGCTGGGTGGTCCCCCGTTGGGGGAAAGAGCCCCTGGTTGGCGGAAACTCCGGTAGCCGATGGTAGGTCGGCGCCGGATCTCGCCATCCAGCGGGGAAGATCACAGCAATCTTTAGAGGAAAAACATGCACATACTTACGGGCCCTAGTAACCTAAGTTGTTGACGTCTCGGAATCACTAACCAGCCAACCAAAATCTTTGCTACATACGGGGAAAAATTTAAAGACAAATTTGGAGCCTATCTTTGAAAATAAGTGTTAAAATATCAAAACTGCCTACGATGGACGCAAATTCCCAAGAAATGCTCATATTTTCGAAAAATTGAATGTGACCTTATTTGAAAATGTTTCTGATGAACGCTTTTCCTTTAGAAAAAAACTTCATAGAGTTAGGACGGCGCTTAAAAAATTTGAATTTTTTCAATTTTCGAAAATTAGGGATTTCAACGAAAATAAGATCTGCTCCATTCTCTTAAACGTTCTTTGCGTTTGCCGACAACAAAATTTAATCAAAGCATTTAGTGTCATATTTTTAAAATGTCCCCGGGGTTTCATGAAAACTACCCCTCAAAATTACAATCACTAAATTTTTTAACTTTTCACATCTTAAAAATCACAACAGCGAAATAACTTTAATTTCATTATAGCGTGTCATATGAGTCTTATCCTGTTTCTGTTCAAACTTACATTTTAAAAGAGACTTTCAATTAATGACAGTAATTAAAACGCAAGTTCATAATATTAACAAAAAAAACGATTTAAAAAAAAATATTTCGATTTAAATTTTAAGACTTATCTAATTTGGGAAACATGGATATGATTTTTAACAAGAATCTAAATATCAGGTTCAATTTACTAAAAACAGCCTTAACTCATCACGTTCCGTACCACGTAAATGATTCCTCTTTTAGTTAGCAACGTTACCGTCACACAAATCCACTTTCACATAAATATGACGAAGGAAATGCTATTTAAAAACGTTGAACAATCAATCACAATACAGGTAGAAATGCTTGATTGGCTTTTACGTCAAAATTCATGGTAGACATTTTTGAATTTAATTATTTTCAATTTTCTCAACCAATGTTCTACGATTTGTAATGTGTTTTTCAGTAACTATGACTGAGTTGATTGATTGAGGCAGACATTGCAGTCAAAATAGTATTTTGAACCCTTAAAATGGGGAACGTACTTGTGTTTTTTAACCATGTTTATAAAAAAAATGTAAAG